>WNNG01000186.1:0-145140 GCA_018208015.1 Medicago ruthenica
AGCTCATTTCATCATATGTCATAAGGTTACAAATGTTGTACAAAGGACGAAAAAGAAAATCTTGACTCGAGGACGAGTCTCTTCCAACCCGGAGAGAATGGTAGAGAATGATGAAGTATAATATGGAAGTTTCTAGATGCTGAAGAACTTTCAAGAATACTACAAAATAAAGTCATAACAACTAGGAGCATCTTAATACCTCTAGAACTTTCTAGCTACATGAACTAGATATTAGTATCTCTAGATAAGTTCTTGTAATTATGTAGTAACATTAAATGTTTCTAGATCTTTCTATGAGCCTTACTAGAGTAGTATAAATAAGGCTCATCACCAAGTGCTTAGGCATTCAAGAATTCACGATATGAGTATATATATATATCCAGTTTTTTTCCTTTATCCTTTAAAAATTGTAACAAACTATATGAATATATTTATACTTACTTTTTCATCATCCCAATTATACTCTTAAACAACTTTTTCTATAATAAAGATTGTTGTTGCTATCATTAAAAAAAATAAGAATTTAGATTATATTTTTTTGTTATATTGTTGGTGTCATTGAAATAGATAATCATAGTTAGTTTGATTTGTTAATTGTTAATTTGAAAGCAAAAAACATTTATATATTTACTTTTAATCAAAATCAAAATTTCATAAAAAAACACCGTTCATAATTTTCAAACGTTAGCAGAATAAAAAGAGCGGAAGGACGAGCACCTGAGTACCCGTCTTTTCGCTAGTGTATAGATAATAGATATTTTGCACTCTCATATTGTAACAAACTATAGTTATCTTTTTCAATGATACGAACAATAGAATAAATATCTTTAAAAAAATATTTATATAACAAATTCTTATCTTTTTCAATGACACCAACAAATTAATATTCTTATAGTCAAATTTGCTTAAAGGTATAATTGAAAGGAGAAAAAATCATCACAAAATGACCTATTTTATTTATTATATACTAGCGAAAAGACGGACACTCACGTGCCCGTCTTTCCGCTCTTTTTATTGCACTAACGTTTGAAAATTATGAACGATGTTTTTTTATGAAATTTTGATTTTGATTAAAATTAAAAATATAAATGTTTGTTGCTTTCAAGTTATAACAAACCAAACTAACCATGATTATATATTTCAATGACACCAATAATATAACAAAAAAATATAATCTAAATTTTTGTTAATGACACCAACAACAATCTTTATTTTAGGAAAAGTTATTTAAGGGTATAATTGGGATAATTAAAAAGTAAGTATAAATATACTCATCTAGTTTCTTTTTAAATGATAAATTAGGAAAAAAAATCAGACATATATATATATATATATATATATATATATATAATAACCATATTTTCTCATTGATTATATTTATATTGACATATACTTGATCTAGTTTGTTACACAATTTTTAAGGATAAAGGAAAAAATGGAAATATACTCATATTGTATTTGTTACACGATATATTGTGTGGTAACAAAAAAAATATTGTGTTTGTTATACTTTTTTTTAATATTTGAATATACTGTCATCCATTATCTTTTTTAAATGAGAAAAAAATCGGACATATACAATTTGTTACATTTTGTTTTATTATTAGAACTTACTCTTATCTATTTGTTATTGTGCTATTTGCATTGAAAGTTGAGGGTAATTTTGGAAGGAGAAAAAGCCAACCCAAAAGAGGCTATTTTCTTTATATACAATATAAATATTTTTTGTGTCATTAAAAGAGAACGAAGAAACTCAAGGTAATTACAATTTTTTTTATAATCAAATCCAATTTTTTTCTAAAAAATAATATGTTTTTCTAAGAAGCTAAACTAGCCCACCCAAATTGGCGTGGGGAGAATCGAACGAGGAGAAACACACTTCAAGGTCCCAAGCCTCTAAAAAAATATGTTATCCATGACTATATTCAAATTTTTCTAGATACATCTAAATTTGCAAATTACCTATTTAGTGAATACCCGTATGAATATGGGATGGACACGAATATCATATTTATCCAATGGTACGAACACAAGTATCGTAATTATATTCATTGTCATCCCTAAACACGAGAGTAATTTCCTTTTTCTCCTATTAAAAAGAACCACATTAATAATTTTTGTGTATTTATTCATTTTAGTTTTATGTAAGATATTATTATTGCATACTACCAATTAAAAAAAGAAGATAATTATTTCTTGTTAGGCATAGACTAGTAACTAACAAAAAAAGAGACAATAACTCTCTCATTCCCATCTGTCTCTCCCCAAACTCTTTCCTATCTATTTCCACCAAAACCGCGTGTTTAGTTTATTAAATTTTTATTCCATAAAACCGCTTGTTTCGTTACTCCACACAAACAAAGCACGATCAAACCGAAGAAACTTTCTCATCTCGTATCGATGGAGAAGAAAATTGTGACTGCAAATAATGAAAAGGTTAACAAATATATATCAGATGATATTGTCTTCTCCATACTATCCAAACTTCCTCTTAAATCCATGAAGCGTTTTGGATGTGTTCGTAAATCATGGTCTCTTTTATTTGAAAATACTCATTTCATGAACATGTTCAGGTGTAATTTCTCATCTAATTTAAATTGTTGTTCTTATTATGACCAAGCATCTCTAATCCTAAAGTTGGTTGACTATGATGTCGGTCAAACAGTTGTGTATTCCCTTTCAGGTGAGAGGTTTGAGAATAAGGTCAAATTAGATTTCTCAAATCCTTTTGAAGATAAAAGCTATTTTAATATGTTTGGTTTTGGTAGTATTAATGGTACAATTTGTCTCTATCAATCCTTTTATGCCAAGCTTGTATTATGGAACCCAACTACCAAGGAATACAAGCTCATTCCTCCCAGCCCGTTTGAGTTATCATCTGTTGCGGAATATGGTAATGGTGTTGTGTTTGATCTTCAAGGATTTGGTTACGACCATGTTACAGATGACTATAAGGTCATTCGTTGTGGATACTTTTCACCACGCAATCATGTTGACGACGTATGGGAGATATATAGTCTAAGAAGTAACTCATGGAGGAAACTTGATATTGACATAACACCTTCTTGGAGATTTGATGAAGGCACGCAAGTGTATTTGGATGGAGTGTGCCATTGGTTGTGTCGAGTTTACTATGAATATTCTTCACCAGAACATCCCATACACATACCTTGCTTGGTGTCATTTTCCTTGAGCGACGACGTGCTCTTCACCACACCTACACCCTTAGACCTAGATGATTGGTTTGATGATGGAATGTGGTGGTTAAGATTAGCGGTGTTAAATGGGTCCATCACCTTAATATCACATCATGAAGAGATGGCTACCCTTCACATATCAATTTTGGGCGAACTCGGCATGAAGGAATCATGGACCAAACTCTTCACTGTTGCACCTTTGCCTTGCGTACAGCGTCCTATCGGAGTGGGGACCAAAGGTGAAATAATATTCCTAAGAAAAGATGGAGAACTTGCATGGTTTGATCTGAGTACTCATATGATTGGGGAGTTTGGTTTTAAAGCACCGAATTTTGGTTTTCACCTCGTAATTTACAAGGAAAGCATTCTTCCAATCGGAGGAATAAATAACTAATTGTGCCATCACAATTATTGTCAAGTAAAATAAGAAACCATTTAATATTGCTTTATCAATTTTATTTTGAATGTTTAGTCTCTTTCTATTTGCAAACTAATCTTGTTTCTATATCAATAAAAATAATTATCTTTTGTCTTCGTCGGACGACCTCTAGTTTTATGTATAAATAACTTATAGATCGAAAACATTGTAATTTGATGAGCAACAAATCTATATTTGAACTTCATTACATTCTGTCAGCAATATCCATGCCATTATATTTAGTTTTCTGCTTAAACTCCAAATTAAGAAACTGATCTTGTTAAGCTTGATGGCTTAGTTCAAATCACTGTTTCAGTAACTTAGCCAAAGAGCGCTAGTTTATTTGAGTTCCATTCTGATTCTTGTCATGTGAATATTTTGGTCCAAGGAGTACATTTTCGGCATGTTGGACAACTTTAGCAGGTATTTTTCTATGCAGTGTGGATTTGTTTGTGCTAGCAGGTATATTTGGTGCCTTAGATTTGTTTATGACCATATGAAATTGTATTTAAGGTGTGATTTCAATTAGAAGAAATTCAGATTGCCAACAGAATTGTTCACAATAACCAAAAATGCAATCATGATTATTTTCACCAATATACATGACAGAAACAAAATTACTTTGAAATTTGTATCTGTACAGTTTATGTTTAAAGTGTATGTGTCAGTTTCAATTAATCACACTTACATTTCAGGGGAAGTACCTTGTCATACCTCATTTTTTGACTCATATTTTTCTTTGTTCATTATCATATTATTATTCATCATTCCATTATAATTTTCAATTTTTCTTATTTTATTTACCTTTTATTATTTTATCTTCACTTTTAGATTTTTATTTATTAATATGTATCACCATCATCATTACTATTATTATTATTAATATTATCATTATCCTTATTAATACTATTGCTATTGCCTTTTTTTAATAATATTATTATTATTATCTCTTTTTTTATCAATGTTTTATTATTATTATTTTATTATTATCATTATTTTTAATTACTAATATTATTATCTTTTTCATCATTTATTATTATTATCATCTTTATTACTATTGTCATTACTATTTTTGTTTCCATTATCACTTTCATTATTACCATTACTATTATCATTATTGATTTTTATTTGTTTTATTTTAAAGAAAATTCAAAAAAAAGAAAAGGGGAGTTCGCAGAGCAAAGTTCCCTTCGCTCTGCGAACTCTGCGAATTTTTTGCAGAATTTAATTTCTTTGATTTAGCTTTCTTTTATCTTTATTATAGTTATTGTTATTATCCTCTATCATCATTATTATCATTGTTATTGTCAATTGTGGCTGTTTGGACTCAGCAAAGCCAAAAATTAAGCATGTGCCATTAAAGCCAAGGTGAGAAGGATTTTCTTCCAAGCCAAACAAGTTGGCTGCCCTTGGGCAGCTCTTGTCCCTCCCAATTGACCTGCTAATGACCCTAAGCTTGCCAGCCAGCTGCTTGCTTATTTTTCTTCCTTCTTTCTCCACCAAAATCAGTCAAACATAGATGGTTTCACTTGCCCAAAAGCTGTTTTGCTTGCCCTGTTTTCAGCTGTCTCCCTCCTTCCTCACACCAGCCCACATGCTCCTTTTTGTTTTCCCCCAACCTCTGTACATGACAGTACACGTTTTCCTTGCTTGACCTCTCAGGATTGCAAGGATTGATCCCAAGAACAACCCAATTGCAAAGCTGCCCTGTTTTTCAGATTTTTTCTCATCATTGCTATCCAAGATCAGCTGCATTAATGGCTGGATTTAGCCAAAGTCTTGACCAAGGTTGCAAGGCAATGTCCCCTCTGCACTTTTGCATTGAATGCAAAGCAAGATAGCCTGGTTTTAGCCCACAAATCAGCTGGATTCTAGGGATTTTCCATCATGACAATTGATTTGGTTTTGGCCTATAAAAGGAATGCAAGGCATAACCATTCTACACACCTTCAAGAGCCAAAAATACAGAATTTTTGAGAGAGAATAGAGAGTTCAACACACAGATTTTACACTTCTTCCAGCAAGAATAATTTGAAGCTTTAGTGTTAACATCTTTGCTCTATTTTGTCAACATTCTAATTTTGCAAATCACAATCCATCAAGCCACTTCCTATCTCTTGCACAAGCATTGCTAGGAGTTCTGTAAGTATCCTAAAGTCTTTATCTTTCATTTTGAATTGCTGTTTGCATCATTTACTTTGTTTAATTTCATTTTGCACAAAAAAACCCTTTTGAAACTCAAAGGGAATCTCAAAGTTGCAAAGCACTAAAACTGAGTTGTTGTACTCCTTTTCTTCCAAATTTGCAAAGCTTTTTAACCCCCTCAAGGTTCTGAAGCTTGCTCAGGAGCAGCTTCTGAACAGAAGTTCAAAAGCAGCTTCTGAGTTCAATTTTTCGCAGAGTTCGCAGAGCAAAGTCATGGTCGCTCTGCGACCATGACAGAACCTGGGTTCGCAGAGCCAAGTTCGGGTTGCTCTGCGAAGGTTACAGAACTCAGAATCTGAGTTCAGGCTTCCAAAAGCCAATTTTTGAGATTCTAACTAATGATTCAGAACCTAGGAGGGTTAAAACTCATTTTTGTTCAAACCATATCAAAAGTTTTGCATGCCTTTGGAAACTTCACAAGTTTTGAGCAATAAATCTTGAGTAACTTGCAAGACAAGTTATGTTCTTAAAACTTTCAAAATCAAGCTTGAGCAATAAGCTAAGTTCGTTATTTTCAAAACTAAACTTGAACAATAACTTTGTTCATGATTTTCAATCAAAACATGAACTTGAGCCGAACTTGCTCACTTTTCAAGACCAAACTCAAACTTGAGCCGCACTTGTGCATTTTCCAAACTTATGCATATTTTCATGAATTTGTTCATCTTTCAAACTTGAATAACACTTGTTCTTGAGTTCCAATAACTTAGGCAACAAGCTATGTTCATGATTTTCAATAAACTTGAACAACAAATTTGTTCATGATTTTCAACAACTTTTCTTTAAGTTTCTTAACCAAGTGTTTTGTTCCCTTTGAGATTTCTTTGAGTTTCAACAACAAAAACTTGAATGAAAAAGGAATGGTTTGACATATGTCTCTCCAAACCCCGGTTGCACGAATGCTTGACGTATGTCTCGTTGTTCGGGCAATCGTCATTCCATTTTCAACGCGTCTAAACGTGCTTTACCTTTCTTTGGTCCTCGTGACCATTTTAAAACTTTTCTTGGCCCTCGTGGTCAATTCAAACTTTTACGCCTTTGTGCGTCCGTCTTTTTGTCATTTAAACCTTTTACGCCTTTGCGCGTTTTCAAACTTTTTTTCACGCCCGAGTGTGAATCCGTCTCTTTTTTATCAAACCCTTCTTACCTTTTTTAAGCTACCCTCATAACGGTAGTAGGTAAAAGGCTTTTTATCGGTCTTTTTTAAGATATCAACATAAAGATAGTAGACCATGTTGTTTTTGCATTTTAAAGCAAAACTTTTTTCGCTCGGGCACGATCAAATCTTTTTCAATTAAAATCAACCAACATACAATTTTTTTCTACCAAAGAACTACGTACGCTTTGAATTCTCCATCGCACCGGGAGATACATAGGAGCATGATTTACATCTTGTCAAGCCCTTTAATAAAAAACTTATTTTTTCCCTTTTATATCATATTTTCTTTTTCCCTTTTATATATTCAAGCACGCAAGCAAAACTTTGAAAAACATTCTAAGCCTAAGTCAACTAAGAGGTTCCCGTTGAGTACAACGGATGTGAGGGGTGCTAATACCTTCCCCTCGCATAATCGACTTCCGAACCTAAAATTAGTGATTCAACGCTTCTCAATAGCTTGATATCCGAAATTCGACGCGACAAAAATGGCGACTTCACTGGGGAAATTTTTTTTATGTATGGCGAGTCAAGCCTATCTTAGTTGACTTTTAGGCTAAAATGTTTTTGTTTTGCTTGCATGATTATGTCTTATTATCATTATTTGTTTCTCTTTCTTTTGCTCTATAGTTATATATTTCATATTGCTTTATGTTTATATATATATATATATCAATTGTGGGGTTGTCACATGAGCGATGTTACTCCACATTGTTCGGGTTAATGCCGGACGTGTGATGCTCTCTACCCGAGCTTGAGAGAAAATTAAGATATGATGGTGGTTGTGTAGCGAAAGCCCGCGTTGACGTATGTCCGTGAGGTAGGATGCGAAAACCCCGCCTAGAGGAGATTTCACTTGGAATTTATTGAAGTCTCGCGAGTAATTTGCGATTGACGACCTTATTTTCCCTATGGGATCCGTGACTCTAGGGACCTTTTTAGAAAATTTCATCTCTAGAGCCTACATGTGAGGATGGGGGGAAGTTTTGAACATTCATATATCATACCTTTGCATACCATACATTTGCATTCATGAAAATAATTTTTGCATATCATTTTACTTTATAGGGAATTGCAAAGGCAGTTTTGCAATTGTCTAACAATTTGAGCATGTGCTCCCAAAAAACAAAAAAAAACCTTTGCATGCATTTGCATTAAACATCATTCATAACATGCATAACCAGACCAGTATCACACATACCAGATTCACTTACAACATCTTCTTCAGAATCATCATCAGACCATGCAACAGCTAGGCTCTTCTTCTTCTGCTTCTTAAGAAAAGTAGGACATTCAGTTTTGATATGTCCATAACCCTCACACTCATAGCACTGCACACCTTTAGCTTGATTACTTTTCTCCTCAGACTTGGTCTTTTTCACATCAGTCTGTTGCTTCTTGTTGTTGAATCTGAAGTTCTGACCTTTGGCTTTGGCTTTTCTGTCAACATTCTTCAGAATCTTGTTGAACTGTTTTCCCAGCAACACTAGAGCTTCTGATAAGTCATCCTCATCAGACTCTTGTTGATCATCAGCTTCAGAATTCACAGTAAAAGCTACACCTTTTCCTTTCTTCTCAGTCTGTTTACAAAAAGCAGTCTCAAAGTTCAACAAAGAACCAATGAGCTCTTCAACCTTCATAGCAGAAATATCATGAGCCTCCTCAATGGCTGTAACCTTCATATCAAACCTTTTGGGCAGGGACCTGAGGATTTTTCTTACTAACTTCTCATCAGACATCTTTTCACCAAGAGAATCAAAAGAGTTTGCCATGTCCAGCACATTCATGTAGAAATCTTGTATGTTTTCATCCTCCTTCATCTTCAGGTTCTCAAACTTAGTAGTCAGCAACTGGAGTCTGGACATCTTGACTTTAGAGGTTCCTTCATAAGTTGTTTTTAGAATTTCCCAGGCATCCTTAGCCACAGTACATTGTTTGATGAGTCTGAACATGTTCTGATCCACACCATTGAAAATTGCATTCAAAGCTTTTGAATTTCCCAGTGACAGATCATCTTCAGCTTTGGTCCATTCTTCTTTAGGCTTCAGAACCTCAGTCTTGTTCCCATCTTTGTCCAAAACTACTGGATGATCCCAGCCCTTAATCACAGCTTTCCAAGTCCTGCTGTCAATAGACTTTAGAAAAGCACACATCCTAGACTTCCAATACTCATAGTTTGTGCCATCTAGTAGGGGTGGTCTATTGACATAGCCTCCTTCTCTATCCATGCTTGCCAGATGTTAACTCCTCTGGATCTCACCCAAAACACAGGCAGGGTGCCTGCTCTGATGCCAATTGAAATTCTGGCCAGGCAATAAGACAGAGTAACAAGGTTCTGAACCAAACAGGTTCTGAACAATACGCAGGGCACAATAGATTGCAAAACAGAGCACAAGTAAACACAATACAAGAGCAGCAAAATAAAGTGCAGGAAAGTAAAAGGCACAGAGGTTTGTTAACCCAGTTCGGAGTAAACACCTCCTACTCTGGGGGAAACCAATCCAGGAAGGAAATCCACTATAGGATTTAACCCTTAAGACTTAAGACACTGACTCCCAGTTCCCAGCCTAAGCAATTAAACTCATCCTAGTCTGATTTCTACCCAACTCTTGAGTATTAGAAAACCTCTAACTTCCTATTCAAGTAACTAAACCCAGCCACTTGAACAACCATTAACAATACCCTGTTTTTGAACAAAACTTCAATAACAAAACTTCATTCGTACCTAAAGGCTTAGAATGAATTACAACTCAATAACAATCCTAAACCAACTCAAAACATATGAGTGGTGCACAAAACAAAGCTAACAACTTACAACTAACACATACTATATTCTCTGAATTTCTTCAAAAATATACGTATGTCTTGAAAGCAGCAAAGCTCCTCCTTTTATAATCTTCAGCAAGTCTCTTAATTATGCTCCAAATCTCCTGAATTATATTTGTTTATGAATTATGAGTAATCCAATAAGGAAACAAATAAACCAGGAAAATATCTTCATAAGATTATAACTGAAAAATACGAGCATTCATAAATCCATGCCAAATCTATATGAAATCTTCTTCAAAACAACCAGCATTCTAGAAGCAATATGCGTGGATATTTCCTTGTTAAATCTCGCCAAGATTCGCGCAAGAATAACTTGAAAATAACCAGCTTCTGATGAAGTCAACATAAGTCAACGCGGGCATTAGAACCTGAATTCAGCTTCTGAAGTGCTACAGTGCTTCTGAAGCAACCTTCAGCTTCTGATGGTGATTTCAGCTTCTGAACAGCTTCAAATGAGAAAACTTGTAACTGAAGAATTGTTCTAATCAAGGAGATGCTTCTATTCAACACATTGGTTTTGTCAAAACATGCAGCCAACACTAAAAGACTCAACAAAACCCTTCTTACCTTTTTTAAGCTACCCTCATAACGGTAGTAGGTAAAAGGCTTTTTATCGGTCTTTTTTAAGCTATCAATTTTTTTCTACCAAAGAACTACGTACGCTTTGAATTCTCCATCGCACCAGGAGATACGTAGGAGCAGGATTTACATCTTGTCAAGCCCTTTAATAAAAAACTTATTTTTTTCCCTTTTATATCATATTTTCTTTTTCCCTTTTATATATTCAAGCACGTAAGCAAAACTTTGAAAAACATTCTAAGCCTAAGTCAACTAAGAGGTTCCCGTTGAGTACAACGGATGTGAGGGGTGCTAATACCTTCCCCTCGCATAATCGACTTCCGAACCTAAAATCTCTTACTTAAAGGTAATTTCGAACTTTTTTCCTTTTTCCCCGAAAAATTAAAAGTTCAGTCGTGATTTAAAATTAGTGATTCAACGCTTCTCAGTAGCTTGATATCCGAAATTCGACGCGACATACCTATTAAATGTTAATTATGCATCACAATTCCGTTGCAAATTTAGTGTGATCTGTTAGATAATCCATAGGAATAATAACGGCACTATAGTGTAATTGAATTTGAACAAATCTCTATTGTTCCGCGACATGCTATTTTGTACAAAATTTTGTCAAGTAGCAGATATAGCAGCGCTATAGCATTGTTGTGTAGTTGAATTTGAACCAACCACTATTTTCCCCGATTCACAATTGACAGCACTGATTCAATGTGAAGGATTTATTGCAATGTGTGCTACTCTTGCAAGTAGATATGTGGACAGTTAATTTCTCAATTCTGGAGTGACCTTTGTACCTAGAAGGTCCGGGTGAACTTTATGAATATATTAGATAAAAGACTCGGAAAACGGTCACATGGTTATTGTGATTGCAGAAGGTGCAGACAGGAACTTCTTTCTGAGAGCATGTGTGCATAGACAATAACGGAGAATCAATAACTTAGAGAATATACAAATGAACTTGTCAAAGGAAGACAAACTTATATACGTTCTATGTGAGTTCATTGGTTATGATATTTGTTGTTCTAATAGATATCATTACGACTAATCATGGTTTGGTCGGTTCAAGAAAGAAAACTGAGTCTAATATTAGGACTGCTAAAAAATATAAAAATCCAAACTGAACCACATTGTAAAAACTGAACAGCGAGTGACAAATCTTGACTGTCGTCACAGTCTGGTTCTTTCGGTGCAGCTAGGTCTGTGGTTCAGTTCAATTTTTGATTTTTTTTCCAACACTCCTAGATAGCATTTTCATTCATGGCAACTTTAAGATGCTATATCAGCATTTCACACATTTTGGTTTTGGCTGCAACAATGGTACTCTCTCTGCTAACTCTCATTTTTTGTTGCAATGCTATGCAGAGAATCACAAAATAATGTTGTGATAACTGATAGAATATGGGCAAGGCTGTTATCTTCAACGAATCAACCTATCTTTAAGGGGTCCAATGATGATAATAAAAGTTGAAAACTCATTGGACCAGTTGGAAGATGTATATTGTTCAGTAGAGAATTCGGTTGATTAAATCAGCCGTAATTTCTCCGTAATTGCTTGTTAATCTTTATTCACTCCCTTGTTATCTCTTAATGCGTTATAAGCAGTATATATTAGAGTTGTCATTGTGATACTTCCATGTCCATAAGAGATGGTTGTGGAAACTTCAGCCTGACATGATCATTATATTAGTTTATGGTTTATTATGTTTCATCTTGTTACTTCTATGCTCAATAATTTGCACGGATTATGCTTTGTGAAGATATAAAGTTTTGTAGGTTAAATCAGCTTAGAACACAAACTGATACATAAAAAAGTGAAAAGATATGAGTTTTTTCAGAAATATCTCCCTCATGCTTCTTGGTTTTCAACTTCTTAAGGTGATACTAAAAGATCTATTATTGCCATGCCTAATAAAAATGCCTCTTTGGACAATAACTTTGTCTTTTAATAGTGATCGCTTTAGAGCAATTTATGGAATATATTTTTTTTTGAAGGAGTTAAAATGGATTATATTGAATTAATCACCCGTTCTTTCTAGCACAAGGAGTGCAAAAAAAGAACCAGAAAAAGTCTCAAGTTACATCAAAAGGTAAAGATGGCAGAAAAAACAAAAAGAAGACCAAACAATCTCCGTTACATAATGATTCCCAAACAAGAGAGCAGATGTAGCCACCATAAATGATAATTAAAAGCAAAATTGATGTGGTTCACTTTTAACCACCAATAAGATTGGAACTTAACTGTGACAAGAAGTTGTTGTAATGTGTCCTCCTTTTGTTGAAAAACTCGAGCATTTCTTTCACGCCAAATTACCCAGACACATGAGAGCCAAATAAGAAGAAGAACTGAGCGGATATTTTTGGAGTAACCACCCAAACTTCCAAATTGCAAAAAATGATATGTCACTTGTGCCGGATGCACCGTAGTAAAACCAAGCCAACTATAAAGACCATACCAAAGTTTCCTTCAGAGGGTCCGCCTTATTCCAAATTAAATTTGTGTTGTCCGCTTCCAAGTTGTTGTCTGCGAAAACATGAAGTGATAAGCACTTGTAACATTGTAAATCTCCAAAGCATGTAAATGCTAAATAAAAACCTGTCAGAAACAAGAGGCTGCAAAACAATTTTAATTAATAAATCGTTGCACTCCCTCACCTGCTCTTCCTCCCAAGCTAATAATCTCTGCCTCCACTTCCAGACCTCTCCACCCACCCCTCACCCAAGAGTAAACATATTAGCCACCGTCGTCATTTTATTATCAGCTAGATCAAAAAGACGACTAAATCTAGACTTTAAAATCCCCCCATCAAGCCAAGGATCCCACCGAAATAAAGTTTGAGAACCATCTCCCACCGCACGCCTAACATTATCATCAAACCAACGACCAACTCCCACTCCATCCCCACTTCTAACACTACACAAATTGTTCCACGAAACTGAGCTACCTCTGCCCCCTACAACGATACACCCTCCAACCTCACCGTCGCGTGCAGCTAAAACTCTATACCACAAATTTCTATTCTAAGTCTCCGAACCCCCAAACCACCATTCTCCTTTTTAGAACAAACAACGTCTCAATTAATCCATGATATTTTCCTAATTTCCTCAACCCCCCCCCCCCCCCCAGAAAAACAGTTAAAAATAGATTCAATAGAAGAAATGATACATGCGGGAGCTTTGAAGAAGGAAAGAAAATAGACCGGAAGAGAGGACAAGACAGACTTCAGAATAACCAATCGGCCACCCAAAGAAAGATTTCCACTCTTCAAACCTGATAACCTTGATTTAATTTGATCAAGCAAAGGACACCCAAAGTTCAATTTACGAGAGTCTTCACCAATTGGCAGTCCCAAGTAAACAAAAGATAAACGACCCATCTTACAATTCAGAACGGAGGAAGCCTCTGTCAACCAAGAATCTGGAACATTAATACCAACTAGCATGGTCTTCTGAAAATTCACTTTGAGTCTTGAAGAAGCCTTGAAAATGAGGAGCAAAGCTTTTAAAGTTCTAATATTAGCCCAACTTCGCACACCCACAAGTAAAGTATCATCAACAAATTGGAGATGTGAAATTAAGACAGGTGCTGATTCGCCAACCTTGTAACTGGTAAAGAGGTCAACATCCATTAAAGTGTTCATCATAACATGAAGGCCTTCGGCAACAATTAGAAAAAGAAAAGGAGAGAGGGAATCACCTTGCCTTAAACCTCTTTCGAATTGAAATTCGTTTGTTGGGCTACCATTAACAAGAATTGAAGATGATGTTGTGCTAATTCATTCCATAATCCACTTACGCCACAGAGTTGGAAAATTCATTTTTTTCATAACAGCGTCAAGGTAACACCAGTCTACAGAATCAAAAGCCTTCTCAAAGTCGACTTTAAAAAGTAACATATCTTTTTTCAGGCTCTTGGCATCTTCCACCAACTCATTTGCTATTAAAATTCCATCAAGGATTTGTCTACCATGAATAAAAGCAGACTGGGATTCTAATATAACACTTTTCATAACACGGCGTAATCTGTTAGCTAAAACCTTATACAAGCTGCTTACCTAGGAGACGAGTCTAAAATCATTCAAACGTTGAGGACTTTCAATTTTTGGAATTAGAGCTATGAAAGTACTATTAATACCTTTAGACAATTTCCCATTTCGAATTATATTAGTTTATGGTTTATTATGTTTCATCTTGTTACTTCTATGCTCAATAATTTGCACGGATTCTGCTTTGTGAAGATATAAAGTTTTGTAGGTTAAATCAGCTTAGAACACAAACTGATACATAAAAAAGTGAAAAGATATGAGTTTTTTCAGAAATATCTCCCTCATGCTTCTTGGTTTTCAATTTCTTAAGGTGATACTAAAAGATCTATTATTGCCATGCCTAATAAAAATGCCTCTTTGGACAATAACTTTGTCTTTTAATAGTGATCGCTTTAGAGCAATTTATGGAATATATTTTTTTTTGAAGGAGTTAAAATGGATTATATTGAATTAACCACCGGTTCTTTCTAGCACAAGGAGTGCCAAAAAAAACCAAAAAAAGTCTCAAGTTACATCAAAAAGTAAAGATGGCAGAAAAAACGAAAAGGAGACCAAACAATCTCCGTTACATAATGATTCCCAAACAAGAGAGCGGATGTAGCCACCATAAATGATAATTAAAAGCAAAATTGAAGCGGTTTGCTTTTAACCACCAATAAGATTGGAACTTAAATTTGACAAGAAGTTGTTGTAATGGGTCCTCCTTTTGCTGAAAAACTCGAGCATTTCTTTCGCGCCAAATTACCCAGACACGTGTGATAAGTAGTAATTTATAGGTTTTTAAGGGTTTCTTTTTATGCAAGTTTAATCGTTTTTCTTTGTTTTCTTGAGCTCTTTTACTTCAGAACTTTTGTTTTTCTTTCTAGGTAAAAATAATGAAGAGCAAGCACTCTGGAGCAAAATCACAAAGAGCCAAGCAAGAAAAGTCAAGTTTCAAGGCAAAATTGAGATGGCACGGTCGTGCCACCTTTTACACTGGTCGTGCGCCCTTCCTGACCAGACCGTGCCATTCCAGGTAGTGTGACCACGCACGGCCTTGCGTTCATATGGCACGGTCGTGCTCCCTTCCAGTTCTTCATATTCTGCGGTTTTGGAACTTGGCACGACCGTGCACCCATATGGCACGGCCGTGCTGGTTATGCAGTCAGATTTTATGATTGAAAACTCTTCGAATTTGCCAATTATTGCTATGTAATTCGTGTTTAATGCTTTGTCCATGACTTTAGGCTATAAATAGAGCTCTAATCAGACTTGTTTCTCATCTTGGAATAAGTGTAAAGTTATTATAGTGAGATTGTAACTCCATCTTGTTCTAAGTTCACATACTTATAAAATTTATTCACTTTTACAATTCCTTGCAATTTACATTATTGTTCTTTATATTTCTGCCCTTTACTTTTCCGCATATTTACAATTCTTGTCTTTTACTTTCTTACTTTTATAATTTGTCAAGTGTCTACAATGAACTCTTGTGAGTAGACTAGTCTAGTCTTGTGATTGTTGGAAAAGTCTAATGACTAGATCCTAATCAAACCATGCCTGGACTCTATTTTATTCAAAACTATTTTCCTATTTAATCTCATCGTTTTTAAACTCAATAGCAAATATTGAACGAAGTACTGAACGGAGAAGTTCAACAACTACTATTTTATCATTTCAAATATCAAGTAAAGTATCGAACGTAGAAGCTTGATATTGGAACAAATGAGATTAGACAAGGCATCTCAAAGCTTGATGGGAACACCCCAAATGAGTAGCTTTACGATGTCTTGAGGTCATAAGATTCGTGCTTAATGGGTCTCATATAGCAATCAACCATGAGAATAGGCGTGATTGTTATTGGGATACATTCATATATTTCGAAAGGAAACATGAATTACCTTAGTGAATCTTGTCTTTGGAAAATGGATTCAATATAGAATAGAGATATAGGCTTGACCATTTAAGATTTTGTCATTAGATATATCAATAATCCCAAGATGCCTTTTATTTTATAAAACTTAATCAAAAATATTTTCCAACTCAAAAATCTTAATTCGTTCAGCTAACGTACTCTGAAAAACTTAGTCGGTACTTACTAAACTCCATGTACATCGATATTTTTACTACTCGATAATAACTGTGCATTTGCGGTGACATATCAGTGTGAAAGCCAAATAAGAAGAAGAACTGAGCGGATATTTTTTGAGTAACCACCCAAACTTCCAAATTGCAAAAAATGATATGTCACTTGTGCCGAATGCACCGTAGTATAACCAAGCCAACTATAAAGACCATACCAAAGTTTCTTTCAGAGGGACCACTTTATTCCAAATTAAATTTGTGTTGTCCGCTTCCAAGTTGTTGTCTGCGAAAACATGAAGTGATAAGCACTTGTAACATTGTAAATCTTCGAAGCATGTAGATGCCAAATCCACCTGTCAGAAACAAGAGGCTGCAAAACAATTTTAATTAATAAATCGTTGCACTCCCTCACCTGCTCTTCCTCCCAAGCTAATAATCTCTGCTTCCACTTCCAGGCCTTCCACCCATCCCCCACCCAAGAGTAAACATATCAGCCACCGTCGCCATTTTATTATTAGCTAGATAAAAAAGACGACTAAATATAGACTTTAACATCCCCCCATCAAGCCTAGGATCCCACCAAAATAAAGTTTGAGAACCATCTCCCACCGCACGCCTAACATTATCATCAAACCAACGAACAACTCCCACTCCACCCCCACTTCTAACACTACACAAATTGTTCCACCAAATTGAGCTACCTCTGCTCCCTACAGCGATAAACCCTCCAACCTCACCGTAACATGCAGCTAAAACTCTATACCACAAATTTCTATTCTTAGTCTTGAATCTCTGTTGAAGCAGTATTTCATACAACAAAAGTAAGTATTTTCAATTATCGTCTCCACAGGGATTGGTGCGTTACTTCGAACCGTTCAACAATCGATATTGTTTTGAGTTAAGGGTTTGTACGATTGGTTTCATAAACTAACAGAATTTAAATGCGGGAATTAAAACGACAAAGAATTAGGGAATAAAAGCGTTGAGATTAAAGTTCATCAATCTTGCAAAGAATGTAATAAATAAATCATGCATATGAATTTAGCGTTTTAGCGTAAATATCACGTATCGCTCTACAATATCATTGATTTCCCAAATGACATCGTGAAATCGATCGTATCGTTTAATCGACGATTTCCCAATCAATCAAACGATCCGAAAGCATTACGATCCGAAACTTTGTGCGATTATCAAAACCCAAATCCATTTCTAGATTTTCTTATTTTGATAGAAGATTATTCTTAAACATAGATTCAAAAGTATTTGTCAATAACATTTGAATCAATCTTGAGAATGAAAAGCAAGAATAACTTCATAAACATATAAATTGCTAAACCATATATTCACATAATCATTCATTACAATCAAAGCTAGAAAGATTACCTCTAATCCCAACAAAGGGATGTTAGTTGCTCATTTTCATGGCAACTATGCAAAAGTGAAGAGAAAAGATGAAGATACAAACCAAGTCTTGATTTCCCAAAGTCTTGATTGATTTCCACTACCCAATCACTTTTGATCTTTGAAGATCAAAGCTCTAGCCCTAATTACTAAGTCCTAAACTACTACTAAAGCAATCCTAACAAATTGGAAGAAAAAGTATCAAAGTTCTCCAACTGGTCATCTCAGAAAATGAGCCAAAAAATGCTTTAAAAAAACTGAATATTTGCACGCTCGCTACAAGCGATGAGTTGGTCGCTTGTAGCGAGGAAGTTTAATGACCAATAGGGATCCTCCACGTCAGCATGGAGCCTTAAACCGCCCTTGGTCGCTTGAAGCGACCAGTCCATCGCTTGTAGCGATGAACCTCTAGAAATCCCTGCCTATCTTCGCTTGTAGCGTGGCATCTGGCGCTTGAAGCGATGAAGCCTTCAAATTCCCTGCCTATCCTCGCTTGTAGCGAGGAAGTCTGCGCTTCTAGCGATGGCTTTGAAACAAACTTCATTTCTTTGCTCAGCATGTTCAAGCATGAATTTCCTGCAATAAAAACATGGGGTAAGACATAGGATCTCAAATATAGCATTTTGAACCATAAATATGAGCTTATCCTAAGATAACTTGTGAAATAAGTTACATAAGTGCCTAAAATAAATATACTTTTTAAGTCAATTTTGGCACTTATCACACTCCCCAACTTGAATCTTTGTTTGTCCTCAAACAAAGGACATAACAAAAAAAAGAAACAAGCTTTAATCATGGCTTTGAGCAAGAATGCAAAAGAATCAAAAGTTTGAAGCAAATAAGTGACAGATAAATGATTCAACATGAATGCGCAAACTAGGGTTAAGTTTTCTCATTAAACAAGATACATTCTACAAATGTGAACTAGTTCTAAACACAAAACATCAAATCACACAATTCTTAACAAGTAATATGTTTAAAATTGAACCAAACCTAACACACTTCTATATAAAGTATATGAACATATTGAAATCATTTGTGAAGGTTATGAACACTCATCCAATAAACATGATAACATACAATCAAATTATGTGTCTATCTTATTATCATTTCCACAAGCATAAAAGGCATTGATCAAAAGGACTTTAAGGGTTGTAATTGGGCTAGGCTACAAAAGAATTGTCATATGTGGGATATTTGAATTCAAATGGCCAAGCAAAAGGAAACATTCAAACTAATTACAACTTCCTTCTTTCTCCAATACAACACTTGGTGAATTTCATTCTTTTCTATTCTTGATTGATTCTTGACAACTTTTCTTTTTCTTTGAAATCTTGCAAACCTTTTCATTTTTCTCTTTTCTTTTTCTTGGTTTGCTTTTCTTTCTTTTTTTCATTTCTTTTCAAGATTGTCAAGATCAATTATTACATTCACCATACATTGACTTAAATAAAACCTTCCTTTCTCCCCAACTTATTCCAATGATACCCTAATCGAATGTTCCTTTGTTATGATGGCAAAGGTCAATAAAAATGACGGATAAGGGTTCAAAAGAAAACAACTATCAGAATTTAATAGAGAGTTAACTGTGACTGAATTTTTTTTACAAACTCCGGCAATTTAAATAAGCAGATGAGCTTATTAAATTGGCAGTCCACAATTAACAATTCTGATTCCATTAGGCTCAGCTGGGTTAACAGATACTCACACATCTCACAGGGTAGGTTCATTTGGTCAAGTATTACTCTCAATTTCAAACAATTGCCTTGATCATTTCAATGCTCTTATACAAATTAAAACAACAACAGATTTAACATAATCTAACTGAGTTAAACATGGTATTGGTCTCCTGCATATATACATAGGTTGAGGATTCCTCACATTTTTGGCTAGTTCTAAATTGGTTCAAAACTAAACACATGCTTGCTTAAAAACTGAATAAATTAACTTGTGCGTGTAAAGAACTTATTCACATTAAAGAATATACCTAGAAAAACGAGAAAACGAGTACCTTAGCTGCGCGCTTTAACACTCATTCTTATCATTATCACTCAGATGATTCACAGTTCAAGCATTGCTTTTGAATCATTCGTCTTTCTTTCAAAAATTTGTTGGGATTTTCAAAAAAATTTTAACATAAATACTAAAGCATAATTAAAATAGAAACTATACTAACATGTTATACCCAAAATATAAATAACATAAACATAAACATAATATTATCCAAGGTACAACAGAAATACCAAAAGTACAAAGCATAAATCAAAATGTTAAAGTACAAAGCAGAATAAATAAAACGAAAGAAAACAAATCAAGATCTGCCGCTCAGCATCAATCTGAATCTGTGGCCATGTCGTCCTCAGAGTCAATCAAGTCAGCTACCCTGCGATCAATAGACTCAAATGAAGAATCATCACCCAGATCAGCATCGACATCAACGTCGTCATCACCATCGTCTCCAGCATCCTGATCATCACCAGCACCAGCTGCCTCTGCCCCTCCTGGAAAGAATGGCCTGTCCCCAGGCCAAGCGATATGCTCGGAGAAGAACGCAGGTGTCCACGGGCTCTGGCCACTGTCGTGCAGATGGCTCTGAAGCGTAGTAAGTGCCCGATGATTTGACGCATTCTGCGCCAACAGCATAGAGCTCACAGTAGCATAATCCCAACCGGAAAAGTCCAAAGGTGGAATGGTCGGATGGCTAGGGTGGCTAGCAGTCTGAGGTGGTGGTGGTGGCATGTGAGAAGGTCCTGCTGAGGATGATGGTCGTGGTGAGGTATGAGGTGGTGATGGTGGGGCAACAGGTGCAGGTGCAGAGCAATACCTATTGATGTATCTATCATCAATAGGATTTTTAATCTCCTCATCAACTTGTGATGGCATATGAACTCTAGCTCTCCTACATAGACCCATAATCAACCCGGGAAAAGTCAAAGGACATTTAGGTTTGGCCGGGGGTAATAGTCCACTTTCAGCAACAATCCTCATCTCATTAGCAATGAGCCTAGCTACGTCAACTTGACGTTGAGTGAGGATGTAATGGACTAGGGGGGTCACATCTAAAGTGGTGGAGGAGGTGTGAGATTTGGGGCGAATGTTATATAAAATGAGGGTAAGGATTACCTGAGCCTCAGTGGTCATGTGCTCACGGAGTGCCCTGAAAGGCTTACCCGAAGCCCTACTCACGTCGTAACTCTTCCCCTGCTGGAAGATGTCCTGTGCTATGGTGTCGTGGTCCCACTCTCCACTCCTCTGACGCTCACCAAAATCACACAGTGCTGTGGGTGCAAGCGGATTATCTTCTTCATCATCAACCAGCTCCAAAGGCTTGCCCAGATATGAGTTGATGGACATGCGGTCGAATGTGACGGTGCGCCCACGCACGTAGGTCGTGAAGGTGAACTCATCTGAAGGATCGGAGGGGATCGCGTTCGCATAAAACTCGCGCACGATCTCATAGTTGATCCTCCTCGGTGGTGTGCAAAGGATTCCCCACTTCCTCTCTTTAATCACAGCTGCTATATGTCCATATTCACCCTCTTCAGAGATTTCAAACCTCTTCTCGGACCAGATTCTTCTCGTCCTCAGTTCCTCGTATCGTTCTTGGTTCCTCCAGCTGAGGAAACGAGCTGCATCGTGCTGTGGCACATTGACCCTTGGTCTTGACGAGGAACTTTCCACATTCCTTTGACGTTTTGAGGATGTTTTAGGTGCCATTCCTACACAATTGATTAAAACAGATAAAAGTCAGGTAGGATACAAGTCAAAACTCAATTAAAACAAAAATAAAACAAAATCTGGGTTCGCTCGCTACAAGCGACAGCTTGGTCGCTGTAGCGACGAAACCCAGAAAATCCCAGATTCCTGCGCTACAAGCGCTGTTCTAGCGACAAGACCCTTTTTCAAATTTCATGTTTTTCTTGATTTTGACTTGGTTATAGCATGCGAAATCATCATTAAAGCTAAAATAAATGAGAGATAATCACTTAAACTTCCTTAATCCTTAAAAACCCTAATTTATTTTGAATTTTACAAAAGGTTTTTTTTCCAAAAATACGATTTCTATGTACAAGAGGATTAAAGGGAAGTTTTCCTAGTGATTCTAGTTCATTTACAACAGCTTAAACTAAGTATAAGCAATGGGTAACAACTGGGCATGATTTAATTGAAATTTCGTAAAACCCTAAAACCCTAAATTGTGAAATCAGCATGCAGGCATCAAAACACAGTAAAAAGCTCAATAAAAGGAACAGACAAGGTCGAAATACTTACTTGAGTGATTGTTGAGTGAGATTATTCCCAGATACAGAAATGAAATAGCAAGATTGTGCAGAATGTTAAGTTCCAAGATGCAGAAATGGAAATGTATGTTTACAGAAATGAATGAATGCGAAAATGAAAGTTAAAAAGGCTAAAGTATTTAATAAAAGTGGTTGGGGGGGGTGGCTGAAGCGACAGGTCAAGCCTGGGTATTATAAAACTGTTTTCTGATACGCTCGCTACAAGCGCGCGATTCGTCGCTACAGCGACAGGCAAAAAGCCAATCGCTTCAAGCGAACATTGGCGCTACAAGCGCAAGTACAAAAACTGTCGCTACAAGCGACAAGTGTAAATTCCATCGCTACAGCGATGAGTTGGTCGCTGTAGCGACCATGACAGAAAACAGAAAAATAAATTTTGAAGTTCTAACCACTATCCCAACATGCATGGATGAATGTTAAAAAATCAAAATACTAATTAAAACAAACCTAAACAGTTGGGTTGCCTCCCAACAAGCGCTTGTTTTACGTCGTTAGCTCGACGCCTTTTTCGTTAGGGTGGCCAGAATGAGACGGAGATCACACCAGCTTTAGTATCCCTTTGAAGTGGGAGGAATTCCATGAACTTGAAGAACCGCTGATGTGGAGTCCATAACCTCCCTATCCAGAGTAAGCTGAGCAAGGAACATAAGTAATCTTGTATTCGTTCAAGTTCCACCTTGCTCACTTTCATCCCCTCATCCTCAGAAGTTTGTTCCTTGCTAAGAAACGGTTCCGGCTTCTCAATCTCCATACTTTCTTCACTATCAACAACACCGGCCTCTTCAGTGTCTGACCTTTCTTGAGGAGTTTCATTTTTGCGTGGTATCTTTAATTCTTCCACTAATGGCTCTATACCACATCCTTTAAACATTGGTTCTTCCTCATTCTCATCAACATCATCTTCAACAATCTCTCCACATTCCAAAGTGGATTGATTGTTGGTCTGAACATCCACAATTCTTGGTAGATAATTCATTTGAACTTGCAAAACCTCCAATTGGCATGACAAAGCTCTTAATCTATGGTTGGTGTTTTGCATGTTGATCATAGATTGTTGCATGAACATGTTCAGAATATTCTCAGTTCTTGACATTTGTTCATCTTCAGACGGATATTGTTGATAAGCTTCATACTCGTATGGATCATAATAGTTGAAATAATCATGATGATCAGCCATGATTTCTTTCAATGAGAATCTGAAACACAATTAACTAACAAGAAACTTTTCTTTGCATAACAAAGAGGGTTAATGCCAAACAGTTTATATATACAAAAGAAATGAAAGAATATTAACAAGGTATATGCAAAAGCTCAAAACACTACAAACTATTGCGATGTTCAAAATAAATTAACACTAATCCCCGGCAACGGCGCCATTTTGTTGAAGCAGTATTTCATACAACAAAAGTAAGTATTTTCAATTATCGTCTCCACAGGGATTGGTGCGTTACTTCGAACCGTTCAACAATCGATATTGTTTTGAGTTAAGGGTTTGTACGATTGGTTTCATAAACTAACAGAATTTAAATGCGGGAATTAAAACGACAAAGAATTAGGGAATAAAAGCGTTGAGATTAAAGTTCATCAATCTTGCAAAGAATGTAATAAATAAATCATGCATATGAATTTAGCGTTTTAGCGTAAATATCACGTATCGCTCTACAATATCATTGATTTCCCAAATGACATCGTGAAATCGATCGTATCGTTTAATCGACGATTTCCCAATCAATCAAACGATCCGAAAGCATTACGATCCGAAACTTTGTGCGATTATCAAAACCCAAATCCATTTCTAGATTTTCTTATTTTGATAGAAGATTATTCTTAAACATAGATTCAAAAGTATTTGTCAATAACATTTGAATCAATCTTGAGAATGAAAAGCAAGAATAACTTCATAAACATATAAATTGCTAAACCATATATTCACATAATCATTCATTACAATCAAAGCTAGAAAGATTACCTCTAATCCCAACAAAGGGATGTTAGTTGCTCATTTTCATGGCAACTATGCAAAAGTGAAGAGAAAAGATGAAGATACAAACCAAGTCTTGATTTCCCAAAGTCTTGATTGATTTCCACTACCCAATCACTTTTGATCTTTGAAGATCAAAGCTCTAGCCCTAATTACTAAGTCCTAAACTACTACTAAAGCAATCCTAACAAATTGGAAGAAAAAGTATCAAAGTTCTCCAACTGGTCATCTCAGAAAATGAGCCAAAAAATGCTTTAAAAAACTGAATATTTGCACGCTCGCTACAAGCGATGAGTTGGTCGCTTGTAGCGAGGAAGTTTAATGACCAATAGGGATCCTCCACGTCAGCATGGAGCCTTAAACCGCCCTTGGTCGCTTGAAGCGACCAGTCCATCGCTTGTAGCGATGAACCTCTAGAAATCCCTGCCTATCTTCGCTTGTAGCGTGGCATCTGGCGCTTGAAGCGATGAAGCCTTCAAATTCCCTGCCTATCCTCGCTTGTAGCGAGGAAGTCTGCGCTTCTAGCGATGGCTTTGAAACAAACTTCATTTCTTTGCTCAGCATGTTCAAGCATGAATTTCCTGCAATAAAAACATGGGGTAAGACATAGGATCTCAAATATAGCATTTTGAACCATAAATATGAGCTTATCCTAAGATAACTTGTGAAATAAGTTACATAAGTGCCTAAAATAAATATACTTTTTAAGTCAATTTTGGCACTTATCAATCTCCAACACCATTTACCAAGTAACGCCAAATTAAATTCCCTTATCCTCCGAACCCCCAAACCACCATTTTCCTTTTTAGAACAAATAGTGTCTCAATTAATCCATGATATTTTCCTAATTTCCTCACTTCCCCAAGAAAAACAGTTAAAATAGATTCAATGGAAGAAATGATACATACGAGAGCTTTGAAGAAGGAAAGAAAATAGACCGGAAGAGAGGACAAGACAGACTTCAGAAGAACCAATCGGCCACCCAAAGAAAGATTTCTATTCTTCAAACCTGATAACCTTGATTTAATTTGATCAAACAAAGGACACCCAAAGTTCAATTTACGAGAGTCTTCACCAATTGGCAGTCCCAAGAAAACAAAAGGTAAACGACCCATCTTACAATTCAGAACGGAGGAAGCCTCTGTCAACCAAGAATCTGGAACATTAATACCAACTAGCATGGTCTTATGAAAATTCACTTTGAGTCCTGAAGAAGCCTTGAAAATGAGGAGCAAAGCTTTTGAAGTTCTAATATTAGCCCAACTCCGCACACCCATAAGTAAAGCATCATCAACAAATTGGAGGTGGGAAATTGAGACAGGTGCTGATTCGCCAACCTTGTAATTGGTAAAGAGGCCAACATCCACTAAAGCGTTCATCATAACATGAAGGCCTTCAGTAGCAATTAGAAAAAGAAAAGGAGAGAGGGGATCACCTTCGTTTGTTGGGCTACCATTAACAAGAATCAAAGGTGATGTTGTGCTAATGCATTCCATAATCCACTTACGCCATAGAGTTGGAAAATTCATTTTTCTCATAATAGCGTCAAGGTAACACCAGTCTACAGAATCAAAAGCCTTCTCAAAATTGACTTTAAAAAGTAACATCTTTTTTCATGCTCTTGGCATCTTCCACCAACTCGTTTGCTATTAAAATTCCATCAATGATTTGTCTACCATGAATAAAAGTAGACTGGGATTCTAATATAACACTTTCTATAACACCCCGTAATCTGTTAGCTAAAACCTTAGATAAAACCTTATACAAGCTGCTTACCAAAGAGATGGGTCTAAAATCATTCAAACGTTGAGGACTTTCAATTTTTGGAATTAGAGCTATGAAAGTACTATTAATACCTTTAGACAATTTCCCATTTCGATGAAATTCTGACATAAAACGCATAAAATCATCCTTTAATTCCACCCAGAAGTCTTTGATGAAGCCGAAATTAATACCATCTGGACCTGGACTCTTATAACTATCACAATCCCACACGGTCTGTTTCACTTCCTCTATGGAGAATGGTTTGGTTAAATCCCCACATTGCCTAAAGTTGAGCATTTTAAAATTAAGATTTTCAATTCCAGGTCTGACAGTAGCAACTGAACGAAAATGGGATGTAAAGTGATTAAACAAAGTGCTTCGAACCCCCTCCACACCTTCAACAAGAGACCCATTAACAGATAAAGATACAATCGTATTAACCCTTCGCTTTGAAGACATAATACCATGGAAAAATTTGGAGTTAGCATCGCCCTCTTTCAACCAAGTTAATCTAGATTTCTGCCACTACATGCTGGTATTGATTTTTTATAATGAAAACAAATAAGCTGATAAAGAATGTAGTTCCTCCACCTCCTCTAACTCAAGATCATATTCCTCCCCTTTAGCATCAAGAGAAGAAATACGATATTGTAAATCACTTATTCAACCTTCGAGGTTTTGAGTATGATTTTGATGCTAAGATTTCAAGCTACCCTTAATCAATTTGAACTTTTCCTTTAAAAATATCCACCCCAACCATTCACATGAAACTTTTCCTTAACATATTGATGATACCCAGGAAGATACGACCAACACTTCAACATACGATGAAGCTGAGGACCCCAATTTTCCTCATCAATAAATAGAACAATTGGACAGTGATCAGAAAGACCTCGCTGTAAAGCTCGCTGAATCATGTTCGGCCATGGGATGCATCAATCTTCTAATAGAAGAAATCTATCAAGACGGCTCATATAGACAACTTGTCTCCCCTAAACCACGTAAAAGTCCTGCCACACAATGGGAGATCAAATAAAATATTGTGATCAATGAACTGATTAAAATGTGAAAAATCTTCATGACTTGGAACATTAGCTCTACTCTTGCGCTCCTTGGACATTCGAATGGCATTAAAATCTCCACACACACTAGTTTATGCAATATATATGAAAGAGAAAAAGACAAAGATTGAAGTTGATGATTTGTGAATCCAATGTTGATATTGACTATGTAATCTTTATCTTTATCTATATCTATACTATATAAAAAGGAGAATATGAGATTATGGGGAGATTTTGGGTTAGCTTTTTTATTATTCCAATTATACCCTTAAATAAATTATCATATAATAATGTTTTTTATAAAAGAAAGATCCTTATATTGTTGGTGTTATTAAAAAAGATAATAATTTTTGTTATATTTGTTATATTATTGTAGTCATTGAGAAAGAAAATATGGTTTGTTGACTTTGTTATATTGGAAAGTCACAAATATCTATACTTATAATTTTAATCTATATCAAAAAATTTATATAAAATATTGTCTGTAATTTACACACAAAATTTCTATAAAATGTCGTTGATAATCTACGTTAGCGCAATAAAAAGAACGGAAAGATGGACACGTGAGTGCCCGTCTTTCCGCTAGTTATATATAAAGAAAATAGTCTGTTTTGACTCTTTTGGGCTGACTTTTTCTGTTTCCAAAATTACTCTCAACTTTCAATACTAATAACACATGTAACAAATATATAAGAGTAAATTCAAATATTAAAATAAAAGTGTAACGAACACGATATGAGTATATATATGTCCAGTTCTTTTCCTTTATCCTTTAAAAAGTGTAACAAACTAGATGAATATATCTATACTTACTTTTTCAGTGTAACAAACACGATATGAGTATATATATGTCCAACTTTTTTCCTTTATCCTTTAAAAATTGTAACAAACTAGATGAGTATATCTATATTTACTTTTTCATTATCCCAATTATACCCTTAAACAAAATTTTCTATAATAAAGATTGTTGTTGGTGTCATTAAAAAAAAAAAGAATTTAGATTATATTATTTTGTTATATTGTTGGTGTCATTGAAATAGATAATCGTGGTTAGTTTGATTTGTTATTA
Organism: Medicago ruthenica; assembly: GCA_018208015.1. NCBI lineage: Eukaryota > Viridiplantae > Streptophyta > Magnoliopsida > Fabales > Fabaceae > Medicago > Medicago ruthenica. The sequence continues at coordinate 28,066 of WNNG01000186.1, forward strand.
TAATTTGAAAGCAAAAAGCATTTATATTTTTTACTTTTAATCAAAATCAAAATTTCATAAAAAAAACATCGTTCATAATTTTCAAACGTTAGCGCAATAAAAAGAACAGACGTGCCCGTCTTTTCACTATTCTTTGTAATAAACATTTGTCTTGCACAAAATCAATAGTACACATGTCTCTCCTAATTGTAAAATGTAATTAATGCTTTAATGCATGTGTAAATCTCATCATGTAAATACAACTTGCTTACTGGCTATTGTTTGATCACTTATTCACATCAACTCATATTTTCACACATTTTAGACATATTTGAATTAGCCATTTATTAATGTATAACATCAACAAATCAAAAATAGAAAAATCATGTAATTGTATTGAATAACACTTTTAATTTTTGTGTTCAATTTCATTGACTTGCTATTCTCATTTTGCATTAGATAAACATTACAATTTTTTATATACATTTCAATTTCTATCATTAGCAATCAAACTTTGATATTTACTCTAATGTGTCACGATGTCAATTGTTAGCCAATCAAATTCTGCATCAACCAATCAAATATTGTTGTCGTGCTTGCATAATAAGTTTTAGCATTCAAAACATATAATTTTAGGTTATTTTTCTTCTACATATAATCAACCCGTCTTTAATTATTTTCATCTCCCTCTACCTAGTGTTGCCAACTTTCATACAATATGAAAACACTTTTTTTTTTGTGAACCCAACACAAAAACACCTAATTTCATTATTCTTTTTTAAAATTGTTTACCATGACACCAAAATTGAACATTTAATCTGAGATTAACTCAATCAAAGAATCATGGTGGATACATCCGTATGTAAACTATTTTCCTATTTTATTTATTTTTTTGTTTTATTTATTCTGGTTTTGAAGTAAATGGTGTAAAAATGATAGAACCGTACAATGTCACATTTATTTATTTTCCTTTCTTTTTGTTAATGCATTTTATGTTTATGTATTATTGTTTGTAATACTGTTTATCAATTTTATCGATTATTGATATTTTTATTTTATTTATTTGTTTGCAGTGGGTAACATAATTCATGTGTTACTATGCCCTCACATTTCCCTTTAAAGAAAAAAAAATGCATGTATGCTTATACTCTAATCTTTTTTATATCATACAACTTTATTTTTGTGGACTTTTTTATGTAAATTATAATTAGTTATTAATTTTTTAATGTCAGGATATGATTCAATCACTAATGGACTAAAACCGTTTATTATGAAAAAAGAATCAACCATAGATTTATTGATATCAGCCAACTAAGCGAATGCATCCATTTAATGGTGAAAGCACGAATAATTCTGTTTCTTTTTTTTATTACAAAAAGAAAGAATGATTCTTAAAGCATCCACATCCATGTCACCCATATGGGTGGTATAAATGGGTCTCACATACTACCTCCGTTCCTTTTTAATTGTCACTTTTTGACATTTTACACAAACCAAGACAATTAATAAATGTCACTACTTTTGATACAATAATTTATACTTTTACTATAATAACCTTATTCATTTAATATATCATCTCATATATTTCTCTCTCTGTAATAAATAACTAAGGATAAAATTGGTAAAACATTATTTAAAGTTGCATTGAACTTTGAAAGTGACAGTTAAAAAGGAACAAATTTTTTCTTCAAAAGTGACAATTAAAAAGGAACGGAGGGAGTAATACATTATATTACTTCACACTTCTCAATTATTTAAACCACTCAACTACATTTTCTAAATATCGATACAACTTCTCCAAAACTCTAAATTGGGTCCCACCTAATCACACAATACACCTAAATTTATAGTTTAAAATCATATTCTAATTTTATATTATTTTTTACATGAAAAAAGTAGAAAAGAAACGGTGGCAATGCAGAACCACAGTACTTGTTGGACAAAGTGAAATAGTGGTAATACTCTGACACAGTGTCATAAATATTTGCAACGACACTCTAAAAAGTAACCGATATTTATGCTCGTAACGATGATTAATACCATATAAATATTGGCTACAAAATAGACATTTGACAAACCATTTTTTTGAGAAGAAAAACCATTTATTTTTAAAACATATTAAAATCCTGCATTAAATATTAATAAAGTACCAATTAATACAAATTTGAATTTCAAATTAACATTAGTGTAGCAAAAGTGGAGTAACTGATTTGAATAAAGCACAAATTCCAACCATCTTTACTTAATTTTTTTAGTCTATTAGGACCCAATTGATTTTCCATATTAATATACGTATTAATTGAATTTACAAATAGTACTTGACCATCTCATCTAGTCTTAACCGAACTGCAATTGACATTTGTGTTTGGGATTCTGAATAGGGGTGGCAAAACGGGTTGGGCCCGTCGGGTCAGCCCGTTTAGCCCGCCAATTTTGACGGGGTGGGTTGAGATTTTAAATTCGCCATTAGTAGGGTGTCCGCCCCGCATAACCCGCTAAAAAACGGGGCGGTGAAGGGGCAGGGCGGGTTGGCCCGTCGGGCTTAAGCAAAAATAAATAAATAAAAAATTCAAGCCCGTTGTAAATTGTTCATCGTCAACATCCAACCAAGCATCAAATAGCGTTGTTAATTTGGATTGAAGACCACCTATTATTATTGCTTACTGTTTAATTTTTTTGTTGGTGTGGATTTAGACATTGAATCAAAGTTTTGTTTTTGTTGGATTCGAGTATTTCCTTATGGTTTTCTTCTTGTTGGTTTAATTTTTGTTGATGTGGATTTAAACATAGAATCCTAGTTTTGGTTGAGCTGTTGGATTTGAGACTATTTCATTAAGGTTTTATGGTTTTCTTGTTGTTTTAATGGATCATGGATGTTTGAAGTTTTGTTTTATATTTTGATTCTTTGAATAGTCTTTAATTTTATGTTATTTTTACACGTTTTTGCAAATTTATCAATTATTTTCTAAAAAAAAAAAGTTGACGGGGAAGCCCGCCAATCCGCAATGAAACGGGGCGGGGTGAGTTTTTCAATCCGTCATCGCTAGTTGGCCCGTCCCGCTCCGCCCTTTTTTTGGCGGGGCAGGACAGAGCGGGTTGGACTGCTTTGCCATCCCTAATTCTGAAGGTATATTGTTTGTCTTGGTAAAATTGTTAGTTTTTCATGTATTTATTCGGTTGGTGTTGGTGAAACATTGGGGTATATTGCTATGCAGTGGTTCAGTGATATGTAATTTGACAATGTTGATTTTGAAACCGATTCCAAAATTACTCGTGACGGTTTTCATTCTACTCGAGATGACATTTCTGAATTTGAATGCATTATTTCCTCTTGTCGATCTCTGTTCAACTCTTTTTTTACTAACTCTAGGGTAGAGTTTGTTAGGCGACAAGCAAATGAGGTTGCTCATGTGCTTGCAGGAGAAGCCACGTTTTTAGCTAGTCCCGTTGTTTATTTTAACATACCCGATTGTATATAATCTCTTATTATTAATGAAATGCTATAAACATATTTCTATAAAAAATATAGTATATTTGACCAAAAATATTTAAAAAGTTACAAATAATATTCATATGCATTTATGATTAATTTATTTCTCATTCGGTTTTCTCTCTTCTTATATATACCTTTATGCATTTCGATTTTTTCTTTGTATTTTGGATATCGTAATAGAAAATGTGGCAACAAAAATATATAGGATAATATTTGTATCTATCTATTATCTATCTATATAATATATAAATAAAAATATATAGTTGAGCAGAATTTCATAACAATTAGATGTTTGAGTCAACTTAGCAAAATGTTGTTGTTGAAAGGGTAGATTTCGAGGCTCAACAATAAATAAAATGAAGGACTCAGAATGAATAAATAAAATGCATTGAGATCAAGTATTATAAATTTTGATGCTTTTTTTAAAATGACCAATATTAGTTATTAGTTGTTAGATTAGATTTTTTTTGTCCAGTTTAAATCTAGAACCTTCATCTCCTTAACCCTTAACTCACACGCTTTAAGATATTAAGATTTGAAGAACTATTATAATTTTTTTAAGGGTTAAATATGTTTTTGGTCTCTATAAATATACAATTTTTTTTTTGTTTTTAGCCCCTCTAAAATCTTTCTTTGATTTTTGATCCCAAAATAAAATTTTGTCAGCACTTTTGGTCTCTACTTTTAAGTCAACTTATGTGTAGCTTTCATATTTTTGAATGAAAATTTTCAGGAACACTTAAAACATTATAAGAATCTGTTCCAAAACAAAAATTAGAATTTTTTAAAAAACATGTATTAAATATGAATTTTTAAGCGTCAAAAATATAAAATTCATATTTAATTCATGTTTTGTTAAAAATTCTGATTTTCTCTGTGAAAGATTCTTATAATGTTATAAACAATCTGGAATTTTTTCTTTTAAATATATGAAGGCTATACATAAGTTGACTTTTTTTTAGCAAACAAATGAGTTGACTTAAAAATAGACATCAAAATAATTAATTAACACTAAAAACTACTAAAACCATAAACTCCTAAATATTCACGGAGTAGATGCTACAAGACATGCATTCACTCAATTTCTCATTGACTATGAGGGATAAGTGCAAAATGGCCGGTTATCAATATGTGATTATGAGGAATATATTTGGGTGTGTTCCCTTGTTGCAAAGCCCTAAGACCAAGATGTGATCGTCAAAAGACCACAGTCCTTTTTTGAGAACGCATTCCATGCTGCGAAGATGAAAGAACGGGAAGAGATAGTCATTGGTATCAACCTCCTTAATGGACATTTGAGAGACTGGTTTCATGAATTCCGACATATTTTCTTTCATCTTATGGAATCAGACATGACTATCTGTGAGGAAACGTCCAACTAGAACATAGGATCCTTCAAGAGAATTAGCAACTACTTGGTTTTCATCTATCTGAATTTTGATCTCATCTTCTTCACCATCAATGGAGAGGTGTTTCATGAGGAAAATAGTGGTGATCGGTGTAAAGAATTAGGGAAAGAGCAATTATAGATTCAAAGGAAAAAAAAAGGTGGTTTACAATCAATTCAATGCGTATTAATGGAAATGATGCCAGTCAATTAAAATAACTGTTGTATGATTATCATTTTATTTTATAATTTATGAAAATTAGAGGACCCATGAGAGTATATCATGTAGGAAAGTTTTGTTTTTTTGTTTTTGAATGATAAATTTGTTTTCGAATGATAAATGTTATTGTTATATTGATTGTTTTTTTCTTTCTCCTTATCATGACTTGAACACTGAAACTCAAACTCTTTGACTCTTGTTTAAACCAGTTAAGCTACCCAGCCCCGAAAAAAGTTTTGCTTAGAATAAAAGTTGAGAGGTTTTGCATTTAATAATTGGCTTATAGGTAAATTACCAATTATTTATAGTTTAGATTTAGATATTTGTCTTTGCAATAAATACCCATGGTTATTATAGACAAAACTATAATTAATATTAAATGTAAATAGAAACAAATTTTTTGTACAAAAGCATCACCACAACAACTATCCCAACCTCCAAAATCCCAATGTTCCCCGTACCTTCCTTATTCTTTTTTCATTTCTTCATTCATTCAGACTCTTGTTCTCGCTAAGCCTCCCCTTCCTTCATTTCACGGCTTAGCGGGAACTTTTTCTTCCTTTGCTTATTATTATTCTTATATTATCCCTTTTATCATATCCAAATTTGTGCATGTTAATTGATTCATGTTTTTTTCCCTTCATTTCTTCAATCCAACCATCAAATATATAATAATTGTGATGCATGCATGATAATGAGTTCAGGTTATTTCTTATCATAATAATTTTGATGCATGCATGATAACGTCCTTTTTTTTTAATTCATTTTATCCATTAATTTTTTAGGAGGACCCCTTCACAAATTTCATCATGGTATATTAGATCCAAAGTGTAATTCAATTCCTTTATAAAACAATTTCCATATAAAAAAAATATACATAACTTTAAACAAACCCTAGTTAGGGATGGACGGTATAAGTAATGAAGCTACTGTTGATCTTTTTCCAATTGGCCCTTCAGGAATTTTTGGCAGAACAATTGCTTTCAGGGTTCTTTTCTGTAAATCTATTTCACATTTAAGGTATCAATTATATATAGAGTTATTGGATGTGTTTTATAGGCTTAGGAAATTTTGGGGACCGATTATATCATCGTTGCATCCAAGAAACCCTAGGGGGATATTAGCCATTATGGCAATTGTTGCTTTCATGTTAAGACGTTACAGTAATGTTAAGGTAAGGGCTGAATTAGCATATAGGAGGAAATTTTGGAGAAATATGATGAGAGGAGCTTTGACTTATGAGGAGTGGGCTCATGCTTCTAGAATGCTTGATAAAGAGACACCAAAGATGAATGAATCAGATTTTTATGATGTAGAATTGGTGAGGAACAAGCTTGAAGAATTACGACATCGCAGACAAGAGGGGTGTCTTAGAGATATTATATTTTGTATGAGAGCTGATCTTATTAGAAATCTAGGTAATATGTGTAACCCTGAGCTTCACAAAGGTAGGCTTCATGTGCCTAGACAGATTAAGGAGTATATTGATGAGGTTTCCACTCAGTTGAGAATGGTTTGTCATTCTGATTCGGAGGAACTTGCGTTGGAAGAAAAGCTTGCTTTCATGCATGAAACTAGACATGCATTTGGGAGGACAGCTTTGCTCTTAAGTGGGGGTGCTTCTCTTGGAGCTTTTCATGTGGGTGTAGTTAAAACGCTTGTAGAACATAAACTTATGCCTAGGATAATTTCTGGTTCAAGTGTAGGATCCATTATGTGCTCTATTGTTGCAACTAGGTCTTGGCCTGAGCTTCAAAGCTTTTTTGAGGATTCATTGCACTCCTTACAGTTTTTTGATCAAATGGGTGGGATTTTTACGATCGTGAAGAGGGTCACAACATTCGGTGCAGTTCATGAGATCAGACAGTTGCAGATTATGTTGAGGCATCTAACAAGCAACCTTACATTTCAAGAAGCTTACGACATGACAGGTCGAGTTCTTGGGATTACAGTTTGCTCCCCGAGAAAGCATGAACCGCCTAGATGCCTTAACTACTTGACTTCACCCCATGTTGTTATATGGAGTGCAGTCACAGCTTCTTGTGCCTTTCCTGGCCTTTTTGAGGCTCAAGAATTGATGGCAAAGGATAGAAGTGGAAATATTGTTCCTTACCATCCTCCATTTAATTTGGGACCTGAAGAGGGTTCCTCACAGGTGCGCCGTTGGAGGGATGGTAGCTTAGAAATTGATCTTCCTATGATGCAATTGAAAGAGCTGTTCAATGTCAATCATTTTATTGTCAGTCAGGCCAATCCTCATATTGCACCATTGTTGAGACTGAAAGAGTTTGTACGAGCTTATGGAGGTAACTTTGCTGCCAAGGTATGTTCATGGACTTGAATATCTATATAAGGACGATAATACATACATATGTATGTGTCTGAACTATCATTTCCTGTATTTTTTTTCTTATATGATTTTTCGCTTGTACATTTCTCATCAAGTCAGATTGTCCGTTCCTTAACAAAAATATGACTTAATGGGAAATGTAGAAGGGAAAAATCATAGAATTGATATTAATGCACGTATAAAATTCTCAAGTCCAAACCACTATGATAAAACTTTATATACTGTTTTCCCCAACTTGATTTCGAAAATTTGTGGTATCTCTCAACAGTTATTGCATTAAGACATTGTACATGTTAGCCATTGGATCTGCACTGCAGTATGTTACTGCTATAACATTCGAAGTATGCAACTATATTAACACTTGTGGTTTTGATTTTGTAGCTTGCTCATCTGGTAGAGATGGAGGTGAAACATCGATGCAATCAAATACTGGAACTCGGATTTCCATTAGGCGGACTTGCAAAGTTGTTTGCTCAAGATTGGGAGGGTGATGTAACAGTTGTTATGCCTGCTACTCTTGCTCAGGTATAGAGGCTTAAGAACAATTAAACAAACAGGATATTTATTTGAAGATAAAAGAAATAACTTCGACTCCATATATTAATTTTAAGAAAAAAGTTTTAGTGGTCATTTTAAATTTTAATATATTCTTGTAAAAATTATGACGAACTTTTTCTGTCCTGTTTGAGAAAACGTTTTTTGTTTTCACTTCTTTTATCACTATTAGTTGCAAACCTGCCCACTGTTTTCATTTTGTTCCCAGTTTTCAAAGATTTGAGCACAAAATAGTAAATACAACTTTTTTGGTTTTCTTGTTTTTATGCTTCCAGTACAAAACTTCTAAAGCAGGTAATAAAGTTGAAAACAATGGGCAGATTTCCAATTAAAAGGGAAAATGAGAGAAGAAAACAGAAAACATACTCTTAAACCAAAGAGTCCCTTTCATTTTGGAAAAATTAAGGAGTTTTTTTATGTATCATTTTTTAAGGACAATTTATTGAAATAATGGTTAACTTATGTATGTTTCCTGCATCGTGTATCAGTACTCGAAAATTATCCAAAACCCTTCTCACGCGGAGCTTCAAAAGGCAGCTAACCAAGGGAGAAGATGCACTTGGGAGAAACTTTCAGCCATTAAAGCTAATTGTGGAATTGAGCTTGCTCTCGATGAGTGTGTTGCAATTCTCAATCATATGAGAAGACTCAAAAGAAGTGCTGAGAGAGCTGCTTCTGCTTCTCATGGTTTTCCCAGTAGTGCCAAATTCAGTGCTATAAAAAGAATTCCATCATGGAATGTCATTGCGCGAGAGAATTCTACAGGATCTCTTGAAGACTTTCTTGCAGACACTGCTGCTTCATTTAATCATGGGGTTAGTGGTTCCGGTGGATCCACTGGTAAAAATTCCAAGTACCACCGAAACATGCATGATGTAAGTGACAGTGAATCCGAAAGTGCTGACTTGAATACTTGGACCAGATCTGGCGGTCCTTTGATGAGAACTACATCGGCAGATAGGTTCATCGACTTTGTCCAAAATTTAGAAGTTGATACTGAGATAAATAGAGGAATGGGAACTAATTATAGCCCTCGTGATTTTCAGTATCACAGTCCCAGATTAACAACACCGGATAGATGCTCCGATAACTCAGAATCTGATCCGAGAGAAAATGGCAACAGAGTTGTCATGAATGGGTCTAGCATAATTCTAACTGAAGGTGATTTTTTGCAGCCCGAAAGAATGCTTAATGGAATTGTGTTTAATGTTGTCAAGAAAGAAGACTTTACACCTTCAAGTCGGAGTCATGACTATGATTGTTATAACAATGAAGTTGCTGAGTGTCTCCAAATTGAATGTCCAGAGAAGGAGATGGATGATGCTGCTAGCTCAGCTTCCGAAAACGGAGATGACGATTCTTCAGCAGCTAGGACATTAACTGAAACACTAGATTCTAATCCCATAGATAATTCCAGAACAGATTTGGGGTAAGGATAAGAGCATCGTCGACAGTGATAGTTTCAATTATAATAATAATTTACCTCGGTGACTTTGATAATTTGGTAGCATGAAATAAAGCCTTGTCAGAGTTCTCTATATTATATTTTTTTTATTTTTAGGCATCATAGATGTGACTTTGAGAGACAGAAGAAAACTAATTAAAAAATGAAATAATATTTATGTTGTATTTATATACGGTGTTGGACAACCAAAAAGCTGTCAACATAAAATTTTCTCTTTATTTTTAGGCATCTTAGATTCACTGCAGTGTATATTTTAATCCGTGAAACAAACATGGTGATCATTTTAGTTTAGTAATATCCATATTTCATTTTTGTATTGAAAAGTCACTAACTATTGTAGACACATTGAAATGTTGTAAGTAACAATATGATTTTTCGATTATGTCGAATGCATATAATGAAATATTTCTATGATCTTACTTATAGCATCTGCAACAGAATTAGGCAACAATGCAGTAACAATAAGAATTAGGCATATAATGAAAGATTTTTCGATCATGTCGAGTGCATATAATGAAAGGTGGAGACAATAGACAACCAAAGTATGTTGCTCTCAAATAATACGAACATGTTGGCTCTATGGCTGATATTAACACTCCTATCCCATCAAGTTATCCTAATTTGAATTCCAATTTACTCAATCCATGGGACTCAAATAGTTAAATTTCAGAGTTGCTAATTCACCCTTCTGTAAGAATTACAACAGGACAAAGGGTGGAACTGAAGAAAGACAAGCCTGATTAGAATTTATTACAACAAATTACCATGTAGATATAAAAACAGAAGACATTAAGACCTTTGAAATAGGAAATATAGAAGCTTATAATCAATAACTTGATATATAATTGGTCACTAGATTTATTAAACCATATGTTACGCCATAAGCAACTGCGTCAAAGGAATGTCTCACATGTACAACTGAAAAATCAATTTCCTTACAATGAATCAGACCACACCCCTCAATCCAATGGCCAAAGGGTTTCTTTGTTTTCTGCAAATTGTTTTGTTTGAGTCTTTTCTCTACTCAGCTGATGCTTCAGCTGTCATAAAGTTTCATCATTGTCCCATAAATCTTGAGCTACTGCCTCTTCTAACATTTTGCCTTATATGGACTTATAGATAATAAGGAAGGGGTCTCCCATACACATCTCCAAAAGGGGAAGAAATCATAGTAATTCAGTTATAAGAAAAGTACAACTTTTAATGAAAACAAATGAAATCTTGAGTCAACTGCACTAATTTTTCTTTTATTACTATGAAAATAAATAAAGATCAGATGGTCATTTTCAAATTCAAAAAAGCAAATTGTAACTTGAAAGCATCTCAACTAGTTTTACATTGCAGAAGACCTCTATCAATCATTTCACGAAGAAGTTTCACTGCCTTATCATTCTTGTCGTTTTTGAATAAAACACGGATAACAGTTTCGTAAGTTACAACATCAGGGGTGCAATTGTCGTCTTCCATTTTTGACAATATATGGACAATGCTTCATCAAACAAACCCTCTTTACAGAGCCCATTAACCATCACATTATGCATTATAACATCTAAATGATATCCCTTAATCAGAAGATCATGATAAACCGCTTGTGCATCCTTAAGTCTTCCATTTTTGCATAGTCCATCAACAAGTGTTGTGTATGTACACATATATTGCTGAATTCATTCGTCTTTCATCTTCATTAACAACGCAATTGCCTTGTCAACCTGATGGATTTTGCACAAAGCATCTAATAAAGAATTGTTAAGTGATCACATCAGCAGGTTGGCCTCTATTATGCATCTCATCTATAAGATCCCAAACATCAGAGGTTCTTCCCGATTTGCAAAGTCCATCAATAAGTGAATTGTATGTGACAGTATTAGGAGCCATGTTTTTTAAATGCATTTCTTTGAAAAGATTCACGGCTTCATCCACCATGAAACAACATTGGGTTCACTTCTTTAACCAAGAAACACCCATCCATTAAAGAATTATATGTAACAACATTGGGTTCCACGCCATGTTTTATCATAATAGCCAATACATTTCTAGCTTTTTTCACCTCTCCTTCCTTACATAAACCATCAACCAATGTATTAAAAGTACGAACATTCGGGGTGATGTTTTTCAACGACATTTCATTTAACAAATCAACTGCTTCTTTTAATTGACCCACAATGCAAAAGCCATATGCCAGAGTATTAGAGGTTACAACATCAGGAGAAATTTTCTTGACAATCATTTCAGAATATAAATCATCAGCATCAATTACAAGCTTATCTTTACAAAGACTATGAATGATTGTGGTGTACATGAGCACTTTAGGCTTAACAAGCATCCTTTCGATCTTTCTAAGAACCTGCAAGGCAACTCTTGTTTCTCCCATTTTACATAACCCGTTGATCAGGGTTCCATAACTAACATGATCCAATTTAAATCCCTTTGGTATAATATCATCGTGAAAGTGCATTGCTTTCCTAACCTGACCACTATGACAGAGACCTTTGATAAGTGTATTCATTGTTACGGTATCAGGTTGATAACCTAGCTTGAGAATCTTGGCCAAAACAGAAAATGCGTAATGGAGTTGATGGAGGTGGCAGAAAAAATTAATCAAGATGCTCAAATTAACAACATCAGTGTGAATTCCTCAGAGTTCCATTTGTCGAGAAAGGGAAATAACAATGTTGAAATGGTTGATTTTAACAAGGGACCTAAGATCTTACCGAATTTGAAGATGGGTGGGGTAGGTTTCATATTGAGCATGCCATGGAACGAGGAGACATAATCATGAACATCGTCATTGTGTAAATGGAAATTATGTTTAGAGTGTAACATAAAACTACGAAGAATGAAATTGTTGGGACTTGGAAGAGAAAAATTGTACCTTAGGTTTGAAAAAGACAACATTCTAATAAGAAAATGATGAGAGGATTTGGTTCTTCAAATTGGAAGTCAGAGAAATAATGTGCAAGGGTTCTTATATGTATGCAAGATGAAGTCAATGTGGCAAATGAAATACAATCAATGTGGTTCACATATAAAGGAAGATTCACACGAAAGTTTCAATTGTATAAATCACAATGATTATTTGTGGTAAAATGAAGGGTACTTATAATAACCGAATTTTTAGACGAAGGGGAAGTTCAGAGGGAGAGATTACAGATTACTATCAACTTCTTTCTTGCCTCTCACGTCATTTATCCTTTTTCTTTATAGCATTTTTTATGATACAAATATCCATTTCTCTAACCAATTTTTTTATTCCCCTTTGGTGATAGAGTTAATAAAGGCGTAGTTGGTGGAATCAGTTAAGGAATGCTTAGAACACAATAATTAATTTGAATATAATAAAAAAAAAGTTAAGATAGTGAAAATAAGAAGAATGGATTGAACAATCTTATTTACCCATGGAACTAGACAAAATAACATGTAAGCGACGAAACACTAAAACATAAACTTTTTTGACCAAATTACAAACTATTAAAAATACAAAAATATCCCCTAAAAAATACCAAAATATCTTTTATATTTCTCAACATAAAACGGTGGATTCTAGGGTGAGGGTTCATTTAAGTCCATCACCGGTGTACCACTTTTTTTGACCATTAGATTAAATTAGTCTATAGAATTTCATTAGTCATTGCCACACTCGATCCGATATCATGATTCCTCATTGCCACACTCAACCCTTATCATGAGACCTGAACAGCATTATGTAGATGGTCCATGCAGGTAGCCCACGATTTAATTTCTTAACAAGTCTAACAAATCCTTGAAAATCATCTTCATTCAATTCAAATTCTTACCAATTGTGGATGGTCCATCCAATTCAAATTCTTTGTGAAGAGCATGGTCATCTGAATCACCACATAACGTTTGCTTAAAACCAGCCATCACCATCATTAGAAAACAATTTTCTCATAAACAATTCTCTAAATATAATTCTATTTGCCCTTCTTTTCCCTCCTTCCAATTAAGGTGTGATGGGAAAATGGACTTTGACTCAATCTAGTTAAGGCTTGCTCTTTTCTCCATGCAGTGAAGACAAAAACCAACATTCATTTTCTTAATTGCAAGATTGACAAGAGGACAGAGGAGAGGAATCTAAGAAAGGCAAGCCTGATAAGCATTTATTGCAACAAATTACCATGTTTAAGGTCTTTTGAATAGGAAATATAGAAGCTTATAATCAATAACTTGATATATAACAAGTCACTAGATTTATTACACCATATGTTAGGCCCTAAGCAACTCAGCCAAAGAAATCAGTTTCGTTACAATCAATCAGAACATACCCCTCTATCCAATTGCTCTATGGTAGCTTCTGAACAGTAGAGGGTTCCTATGTTATCTGCAAATTGTTTCCTGTGAGTCTGTCCTCTACTCAACTGATGCTTCAGCTGTCATAAAGTTCCATCATTGTCCCATAAATCTTGAGCTACTGCCTCTTCTAACATTTTACCTTATATGAACTTAGATATAGGTAAGGAAGGGGTCTCCCATACACAGCTCCAAATACAGATTCAATGCAAATGAGAAGAAAAGCATAGTAATTAAGTAATAAGAAAAGTCAACCACTATTGCTGTTACAAATATCATAATCAAACAAGTAAAGTATAACTTTTAATAAAAGAAAATGTAATCGTGAGCCAATTGAACTAATTTTTCTTTTAGTACTAAGAAAAGAAATAAAGATTAGATGGTCGTTGTCAAATTCAAAATAACAAATTGTAACTTGAACGCATGTCACCTAGTTTTACATTAAAGTAGACCTCTAACAATCATTTCATGAAGAAGCTTCACCGCCTTATCATTCTTGTTGTATTCGAACAAAGCATAAATAAAAGTTTGGTAAGTTACCGCATATGGGGTGTAACCATTGTCTTCCATTTTTGACAGTAAGGACAATGCCTCGTCAAATAAGCCCTCTTTACAATGCCCATTAACCATCACATTATACATCGAAACATTTAAAGGATAATCCTTAGTCAGAAGGTCATGAAAAACCTCTTGTGCATCCTCAAGTCTTCCATTTTTGCATAGTCCATCAACAAGTATAGTTTATGTATACATATTTGGCTGAATCCTTTGATCTTTGATCTTCTTTAATAATGCAATCGCCTTGTCAACCTGATGGTTTTTGCACAAAGCATCCAATAAAGAACTGTAAGTTATCACATTAGCTAGTTGACCTCTATTATGCATCTCATCTATAAGATCCCAAACATCAGAGATTCTCCCTGATTTGCAAAGTCCATCAATAAGTGAACTGTATGTAACAGAGTTAGGAGTCATACTTTTGGAATGCATTTCTTTAAAGAGAATCAGAGCTTCATCCACCATTTTATTCTTACATAATCCATCAACCATAATATTGTAGCTCTAAACATCAGGAGTCGTTCCCCTTTGAGGCATAGTGTTGAATATATGTGTGGCCCTGCTCACTTCTTTAACCAAGAAATAACCATCCATTAAAGAATTATAAGTAACAACATCAGGTAACAAACCATGTTTTATCATAACAGCCAACACATTTCTAACTTTTTTCATCTCTCCTTCCTTACATAAACCATCAACCAATATAGTAAAGGTATACACATTTGGGTTTATGTTTTTTGACAACATTTCATTGAACAAACAAACTGCTTCTTTCAATTGACCGACAATGCAAAGGCCATATATTAAAGTCGTGTAAGTGACAACATTAGGATAAATTTTCTTGACAATCATTTCATAATATAAATCATAAGCATCAATTATGAGCTTATCTTTACAGAGACTATCAATGATTGTGGAGTACATTACCACATCAGGCTTAACGAGCAACACTTCAATCTTTCTAAGAACCTGCAAGGCAGCTCTTGGTTCTCCTATTTTACATAACCCATTTATCAGAGTCTCATAACTAACATGATCCGATTTAAATCCCTTTGCTATAACATGATCGTGAAAGTTCAGTGCTTTCTTAACCTGACCACTACAACACATGCTTTTGATAAGTGTAGTCAATGTTATAGTATTAGGCTCAAAACCCAACTTGAGAATCTTACTCAATACAGAAAATGCATAATTGAGTTGACCCATGTGGCAGAAACAGTTGACTAAGATGTTCAAATTAACAATATCAGTTTGAATTCCTTGAAGTTCGATTTGTTGAGAAAAGGAAATAACAGTGTGGAAATGGTTGATTTTAACAAGGGAACCTAAGATCTTACCGAATTGGAAGATGGGTGGGGTAGGGTTCATATCGAGCATGCCATTGAATGAAGAAACAACATCATCAACATCAACATCAAAATTAAAATTGTGATGTAATGGTGAATGAAATTCTGGCAGGACAGATGCTGAACCGTAAAACAGAGTAGAACAGAGTACGCAAAACAACACGCGATTCAGCAGTTCAGAAGCAAGACAATAACAGACAGAAATAAAGACTGAAAGTAAAAGGCACAGGTGATTTGTTAACCCAGTTCGGTGACAACCACACCTACATCTGGAGGCTACCAAGCCATGAAGGAAATCCACTATGATAGTCCTAGTTCTAAGTTCTCAGCAAACTCCCAGTTTACAACTTATCACCTAGCTACTACCCATATTGATTTCACCTAGGAACTCCTAGACCTGAGATCTCATCTCACTTCCCTCAGTCAATCACTGCCCTAGTGATTATCAGACTCTAATAACAATCAACGTAGGAGACACACTCCAAATACACAAAAAGTCACTTTTGCTTAAAAGCTTCAAGTGAATTATAACTCAATAAAACAAACCAACTCTAAACAATAGAGAGGTATACAAAAACAGAGCACACAGCTCACAGACTCAAAACCTAAGAATACTCTATCAATACTTGCTTCGGTTTTGGTTGAGTTTTCTTCAATAGCAGCGTCCTCTATATATAGCCTTTAGAATCAACATAATATTTGAACCAAATAATCTTCAAAGATATATTTCCAAAATTCTTTAGAAACATATAGAAGCAACTATTCTTCAGAAATATATTTTCCAAAGATCTCTTTGAAAATATATTCACAAATAAAAATATCTAATCTTCAGAAAATATAATCTTCGAAAATATTCTTCCTTCTAGAAACACACGCAGCTTTGGAGAATTCTTCAATTAAATCTATAAAAGATTAAATGAGAAAATAAACAGCTGCGAAAACAGGGATGCTTCAGAAGTTGCTTCTGCGCTTCTGAAGTTCTGCTTTTGAAGTTCTGCGTCTGAACAGTCAGCTTCTGAAGGTTAGCTTCTGAATAGTGCTTCTGAAGTTCAGCTTATGAACACTGCTTCTGAAGTTCAGCTTCTGAACAGTGCTTCTGAAGGTCCAGCTTCTGAAGTTCCAGCTTCTGAAGACGCACATCTTGCTTGTATATTTGATTTTAGCAAACATGAAGCCAACAACCAAATATCCAACAATCTCCCCCTTTGGCAAATTTTTGGTTAAAATCAATTTGAGCACAGAGAGATACAACAAGCAAATTCTTCACACAACAAAATTGCGTAACCATGAAGAACATAACAAAAACGTAGCAAAAGCAACAGAATCAGCAGCGGATAAAACACTACATTTCACACATACAACAGCAGCTTCTGAAACACACATTATTCTCCTGAAACAGAGACTCCCTCTGAAACATGACATTCAAGAACAAACAGAGACTCCCCCTGAACTACTGAACTGCTTCTGAACAGACACTCAGGAACAACACTCTGAAACAGAGACACAGCTCCCCCTGAAACACTAAAACAGAGACTCACCCTAAACTACTGCTTCTATACTTTTAACTTATCACCTAGCTACTACCCGTATTGATTTCAACCTAGGAACTCCTAGACCTGAGATCCCATCTCACTTCCCTCAGTCAATCACTGCCCCAGTGATTATCAGACTCTAATAACAATCAACGTAGGAGACACACTCCAAATACACAAAAAGTCACTTTTGCTTAGAAGCTTCAAGTGAATTACAACTCAATAAAACAAACCAACTCTAAACAATAGAGATGTATACAAAAACAGAGCACACAGATCACAGACTCAAAACCTAAGAATACTCTATCAATACTTGCTTCGGTTTTGGTTGAGTTTTCTTCAATAGCAGCGTCCTTTATATATAGCCTTCAGCAGCAACATAATATTTGAACCAAATAATCTTCAAAAATATATTTCCAAAATTCTTTAGAAACATATAGAAGCAATTATTCTTCAGAAATATATTTTCCAAAAATCTCTTTGAAAATATATTCACAAATAAAAATATCCAATCTTCAGAAAATATAATCTTCGAAAATATTCTTCCTTCTAGAAACACACGCAGCTTTGGAGAATTCTTCAATCAAATCTATAAAAGATTAAATGAGAAAATAAATAGCTGCGAAAACAGGGATGCTTCAGAAGTTGCTTCTGCGCTTCTGAAGTTCTGCGTCTGAACAGTCAGCTTCTGAAGGTTAGCTTCTGAACAGTGCTTCTGAAGTTCAGCTTCTGAACAGTGCTTCTGAAGTTCAGCTTCTGAACAGTGCTTCTGACGTTCAGCTTCTGAAGGTCCAGCTTCTGAAGTTCCAGCTTCTGAAGACGCATATCTTGCTTGTATATTTGATTTTAGCAAACATGAAGCCAACAACCAAATATCCAATAGTGAATGAGCGTGAGAATGTAACATACTACGAAGAAGGAAATTATTGCGGTTTTTTTATTGGGTTGGTTCGGTTTTTAACACCCCTACCCATAACTAACTTGATCAAACAAAAGTCCCTTTGACATAACATCATCGTAAAAGTGCAGTGATTTCTTAACTTTGTCGTTAAGACAAAGACCTTTGATAAGTGTAGTCAAGATTACAACATCTGGTTGATAACCTAGATTGTGAATCTTGGTCAAAACCGAAAATGCAATACAAATCATTAAATCTTGTTACATAAGCATTATGTTTACTAGAGTTTTAACATTCTATAATTTATAAACTATATTAGTTTAAATCAAAAACTCACTTAATTGTCATTGAATGTAAAATTAAGTTACCTGTGAACCTCATCCAATGACACCAATCTGCTTAAATTACCTGCGAATGGCCCTAGTCTTCTTGGGGCGGAGATCAAGTGGTAAACTTCCCTCAATGCAGCCTTCTGCTTCTGAGAAATCACTGTCAAAACCTGAGAAATCGACAACCTTACCACCTTACTGCAAAACCCAAATAAAATATTCAAAAACAACACATCAATCATCAACACAAACACCTTACAGACACAAAACAAAAACAACCCATTAGAATTAAAACAATAAAGATTCGATTTTTACATTTTGGAGAGCTTGTTGGGCGCACCACCAGTGACCTTAGCAACACGGAGCAAAGCCAGTTCAGCTTTGAGGTCTTAGATTTTTGATAGATCTGCATTTGTTAGAACAGTACCGGCGAGAGAGAGTCCATAAAAACAACGCTGGCAGTGATTAATAAAGCGAGTGAGTGTGAAGGAAAATCGAAATAGATAAAGGCAGCGGAAATTTAAAATTTTGATTTTCTTTCCTTGGATCATTACGAATTTAACATGAATCAGTGATGGAATTTTTACCTCTTGTAGTGCAGAAACGATTTCTTCGATCACAGCCAAGCAAGAAAGCAGGCCTCTACTCGTCCACACGAATAGTTTCCTCTGGTTCCCGGTGCTAGCCAAGCGATCAGAGGTCTTAGGGTTTCGGTTTTAGCTTTAGGGTTTCACGAAAAAGTCAAGTCTGATTTCAGCACTGGAGTTCTATTTATAGAGCTCCTTGTGTGTTCGGAAATCAGCAATCGCTATTGGGCTTCCGTAAGCCCATTAACCCATCCGCTAACTAATTAGCGTCAATTGCTAAACGCACCCCATCATATAAGTATTACTTATATTTCTCCTTTTGACCGTTCTATTGTGTGTAACCCTATAGGTTCTTGTAACGTTGGCAATAATATTAAATCTTATATTTAATATTATAAACAGTGAGCGGTATCTAGCAACACATCACTGCTACCCAAGTGCCAAGAATGTCAAGTGATCTGACGAAACATTTTCCATGATAATTTCTATGTGTACGATTACTCCTTTGTCCTAATATCTTTATTGAACACAAGGCATAGATTTTGTCACCCTTGTATAGCTCAATATTTATATTTCTTGATCCCGAAATATACTGAATAACGAATAAGTCAAATATCTCATATTGACTTAATTCGGCGTGACCATGCATTTTTACAGTCATATTTCATCAAGAGGCCTAAAGATATATTTCCTGTTATGAAGGAGGGACAAATCACATCTAGGACACTCATGTCCCTCAGCATGATTCGTCGAGTGCCCATTAACCAACGTTGTAGTTATCTTGTTACATATAACGTTTGAATGGCAATAAAACACTTGAGTCCACATCTAGGGATCACAGTGGTTTCAGGTCTAAGAGTGGTATACACCATTATCATTATGAGAATAACTTATGACGATTTCATAACATACTATGTAGTATTCTCACGATGGGTCAATCCAGTATAAATATTACTCCTAATACTCATACCTATGTATAGACTTAATATCTCATATTCATGACCTATGAGATATGGTCACCAGTCTACATACATAATAGTCTCCAAGCTTTATTATTATCCCAATTTATATTAAAGCTTGACTACGGATACTTTTAAGAATAGTGTTCTTTCTGTTGATGTAATCTCATGATTAAGTTACACTTAATATTCCATCACATGAAATTATAGGGACTTTATTAATCTCATAACAAATGTAA
This sequence comes from Medicago ruthenica, assembly GCA_018208015.1. Classification (NCBI taxonomy): domain Eukaryota; kingdom Viridiplantae; phylum Streptophyta; class Magnoliopsida; order Fabales; family Fabaceae; genus Medicago; species Medicago ruthenica. Next base: position 48,271 of record WNNG01000186.1, read on the forward strand.
TAAAAAATGCCATATTTTATTTAATAATAAAAGTCATGATACATATGATAAGTTTAACATAAACTATTGGCCTCTAGGCTTACACCAACAGAGTGAACCGGAGAACACTACCGACGTCGACGGCTCACTACCGGTTGCGAGAGAGAAAGAGATCGACGTGAACAGCACTGGCGGCGAGAGAAACAGAGGGCCGCGACGTGAAGAGGCAAGAGAACAATACCGACGTCGATGGCTTGATCTTTACTTGTTTGTCTGAGAGAAAGGGTTTGTGTGAGAAAGATTAGGGTTTGTGTTAGAGGGAAAAGTCATATGTTTCTAATTTGTGACTCTTAAAAGAGGGAAAAATGGAATTTCGGAGGGATGCTTTTTCCCCTTAGGCAATATTGCCTCTGATGTGAAAAACATTCACGATAAATACAAAATTGCCACCATGCTGCTTTTTCCCCTCAGTTATCCTATTCGTTGATGTGAAAACATGTTGCAAATTTCACAATAATTACGAAATTGCCACCGTGATGTATTTCACCTCAGGTATATGTTGACCGAAGTCAAAACCATGATGTTAAAAGTCTTTTTTTCTAGTTGTGTCTCCTTTGTGTATAATTGAATTGTTGGTGTATTTGCAGCTATTGGTATTCTAGAAATGATTTGACTTGTACAAACATCTAGTTATGTCATTTTAAGATTATGTCTGATGATTAAATTTATAAACATGATTTAGATTTTGGAGTTGAAAATATAGAGATTACTGTGTCAAAATTTTAATAAAAATTATTTTGAACCGAAAGTTAGTTCAACAAATTGCTTATTTGTGGTTTGTCAAGTTTGGGTCAATAGGCTTGCCGGACTAGAATTTTCAAGTTCGTGCGGCGGTCACATTTGAGATTTGGATTGTGACATATACACTTTGAAATTTTTTGGGAAACAATTACATTGATAGAAACAATGGCTGAAAATTGGAATCAAGTGTAATGCTTGAGCTAGGGGTCATCTGTTGTGGTGATGCTTAGGGGGATGTTTTCCGCATTGTTGTAAGCTAAACAACATTTTCTAAACAACAGACGCAAGATTGATACTTAATTGAAGTAAGCTAAGAAGTAAGAATGACCTAGTGGGCTCATTTGGCTAAATTAATTTGACGCATAATGATAAATCTAACGTGATGGGGGATGTTTTCCTCGTCTTTACTCCATTTCAAACCAAAAAGACGCGATGGTGGGGGATGTTTTCGTGAGTAGTGAAGGTTTTGCGTCTTGGAATCTAAGGTGGCAGGAGCCCTTTTAATTGGGAATGCAATTTAATCTCAAATTTGTTGAGGGTGATTGCAAACGATATGGGTGGAGATGACAAAGAATTGTGGTGGTGGTGGCTGGAAGCTGTGTTTGGATATAAAACACCCTTCACAAGTGAATAAATATGAATGAATGCCTCAAGAATGTATATATATGTATTTGAGAAGAATATTTGAAGAATAAAGTAAAAGAGATTGATTCTTGACGAAAATATTATAAAAGGGATAAAGTTTTTTTTTTAAGGAAAAAGGGATAAAGTTATTTGTTGGATTTTAAATCAATACTTAATTACAATAGTCAAATATATAAATAACAAAGCTAAATTTGCTCTCAATTTGAATTAAAATATCAATATATTATATTAGGTAGACAATATAGAATAAACTATTTAGAAATTTGTTATAAAATGTTATGAGAATATAAGTAATTTTTTGGATAAAAATCCCAAACAAACGACCCCAACATCTTTTTATTATAGTTTTTATGCACTAACAATGATTTTTTTACATATGCATCTAATCAAATCATGTCAAATAGATTTTTGTAAATATATTGTGAAAACCAACCTAAAATAGTAGCATCATGGAGTAATTTGATTTTTTGTTTGAATGAGTATTCTCTGTACGCAACTGCAGTGACTAATTTCTCGAGTCGGATAGAACTACAATGAACAGCAAAACTCTCCTTCAAGAAATTTTGCGTTGTTTCATTCTTAGAGCTGAATTCGAATCCATGACATCTAACTAAACTAGAAGAGACTCAAGCTTACCATCCCATCCAAATACTCTTGGTAAAGTTATTTGATTGAATGCACGTGTAAAAAAGTTTTACACCGTCATCGTTGTATATAAATTAGATCTAACTTTTTTTAATTAGGAATCATCAACCATGATACTCTAAAAGAATTAAAGAAATAAGAATAATTAAAATTTCTATAAAAATAAAATAAAGAAAGAATAATGGTCCAACATAAGAAAGAAAAGAAAAAATAACAGACTATTGCTCTCACAATATTTGAACCTTTCCTTCATTCCCACGCAATCTTCCCGGGCTCTTTGAATTTCCAAAAACGTTCAAACCCTAACTAGCCCTGCTCCATCAACCAAGATGTTGGAACTCCGTATAGTTCAAGGTTCACTCTTGAAGAATATTTTGAAACCGATCAAAGAGTTGCAGAACAATGTCAACTTCCATTGCTCCCCTGATGATGGCTTCTCGCTTCAAGCCATAGATTCCAGCCAAGTTTCCTTGGTGGAGCTTCTTCTCCCACCGGAATGCTTTGATCACTTTCGATGTGATCGTAACATCTGCATGGGTATTAATCTTGACAACATGGCTGAGATTCTAAAGTTCTCTGGTAATGACGATATCATTTCCATCAAGGCTGATGATGGCACCGACGACACCGTCACCTTCCTCTTCGAAAGCCCTGGTATGTTTCCTTTCCTTTTAAAAACGCTAACTTCTTTATTTTCCAATGTGGTTGCGGTAGTTGCAATTGCGATCATTGCAACGAGAAATAATTTTACGTTTTTATTTTCTTCAACTCTCAAGTAGATAAAGGCTTTAGGGTCTGAAGTTTCTTTATTTTTTTCTTGAGAAGATTTCAATGAATACATGAGACAGATTGATTTGGCTGTTGCCATGGCTAAATGGTCTAATGCTGTTATAATGCTAGGATTGAAGATCACATAGCAATTGCGGTGCAATGCCGTCGTGGAGGCCACAATTTGAAACCATTTAAAATCTAATGGTGCATAACATTAAAATTACTACTTGAGTAGAAAATATATAAACACTTCAATGAAAAAGTTAAAACCCTGTTGAGGATTTGTAAATAATATCAAATACTACTAAACATGTGGAAGGCAAGAAGCTAATAGCTTAGCATCTAATTCAAAGCATAGTGTCTTTTGTACCAAAAAAGTTCTTCTCAGGTTTGGTAAATTTCAAGGTTTAAGGGTTTACTTTTGAGTTGTTAGGTAGTGTATGGTTGATTCTTGTCTTGGCATCATATTTGTGGTAGTATGTATGACTTATCAATTAGGCATTTATGTGTATGTATATTGTATGTAGTATGAGATCTTCCTGACTTGTATTTTTGGGGTAAATTATGTGAAGCTCAAGACAAGATTTCTTATTTTGAGATGAAGCTGATGGACATTGATAGTGAAGATCTTCGCATTCCAGAGATGCAATACCATGCCACTGTTAGGATGCCATCAGCTGAGTTTGCTAGGATATGCAAATATATTAGTAGTATTGGTGACCATGGTAATCACTCTGTTTCAGGGTTTTCTAATACTTGGTTGCTTTATTTTGACAGTAATATTGGAAAATATCAGTCATATTTGGTTTTGTGTTGTACTTGTTTTGTAGTTATCATTTCTGTTACTAGGGAGGGTGTTCGGTTTTCAACAAAAGGAGACATCGGAATTGCAGATATAGTGTGCAGGCACAATATTAATGTCGACAAGGTAAGATATTGATTTACTTCTTCTTTTTCTTCTTATTTTCAGTTAGCTTTACAATCAAAGCAATCTAACATTGTTTACATTATTTTTGTATTTGTCAATTAATGCTACAGCCTGAAGAATCTACGGTGATAGAGATGAATGAGCCTGTGGCCTTGTGTTTTGAATCAAGATACATGAACTCTTTTACAAAGGCAACTCCTTTGTCCAGGACAGTTACCATCAGTCTGTCAAATAAACTGCCGCTTGCTGTTGAGTACATGATTGCTGAGATGGGTTACGTTCGGTTCCATTTGGCTCCCCAAACAAGACGTTGATACTTGCTTATGCAATTATACAACTTATAGTGTTAACAAACTTATACTTGCTGACAAAGTAGACACTCTTTGTTTTGCAAATATACAACTTCATTTGTGTTTTGTTCAAAGGTATATTTATTTGTAGCAGGGGATAGAAAATTTACAATTGTGTCAAGAAGACCCTTATTGGATAATACCTTTGACACTGCCAACATATATGATTTCATCCCTATATCGTAGACTACTAAGGATGGTTTTGATGCTTTTATTTAGCTCAATGACTGGCAAAGTTGGTGTTTAATCTTCTGACTGATTTATATAAGTTTATATGTTGAGGGCATTGACATGTCATTGAGTTTGTTTTGATTTAAGTTTATATTTGGCTGAATTCCTTGGTTTTTGATCTTCGTTAATATGCAATTGCCTTGTCAACCTGATGGTTTTTGCACAAAGCATCCAATAAAGAATTGTAAGTGATCACATTAGCAGATTGACCTCTATCATGCACCTCGTCTAGAAGATCCCAAACATCTCGTCTAGAAGTCCATCAATAAGTGAACTGTATGTAACAGTGTTAGGAGTCATACTTCTGGAATGCATTTCTTTGAAGAGATTCACAGCTTCATTCACCATTTTATTCTTACATAATCCGTTAATCATGACAGTGTAGCTATGACCATCAGGAGTCACTCCCCTTTGAGCCATAGTGTTGAATATATATGTGGCCTTGTTGACTTCTTCAACCAGGAAATACCCATCCTTTAAAGAAGTATGAGTAACAACATCAGGTTCCACTCCTTGTTTTATCATAACAGCTAACACATTTCTTGCTTTTTTCACCTCTCCTTCCTTACATAAACCATCAACCAATGTATTAAAAGTACGAACATTCGGGGTGATGTTTTTCAACGTCATTTCATTTAACAAAAACCATATATTAGAGCATTATAAGTGACAACATCAGGAAAACCCACTAATTTCCGGTTTGGGTTGGGTAGTGGGTTACCCAAATTACTTTTCCGTTTTTTTGTTAATATTAAATGACTAAATGATGAGTCCTCATATTTTTTCAAAAAATATACTCAACTTTTTTATTTTTTAAAAAAAATTGAATAACTTGTTTTCACTATATTTTAGCGTAAAAAAAATAAATAAATGATAATATCAAATAATTAATTTCATCATAAAATACTTGCAACAAACTAAAGTTGTATAACTTAAAATTGCATTAGCATCAAAACAACAAAAAAATGCAACATCCAAATTTGTAACTCTAGCATGTTTTGATTTTCAATATAGAGAATATCTTTTTTCAATTTTGAAACTTAGACTTGATTTCTGACCAAAATCTTTTGTATTCTCCTTCTTCTCAATGAAAATAAACATAAAAATGTTGGGATTATTGGGTAAGTGGGTGTATTGGGTTTGGGTATGGTTTTACCCGAAACCCATTATTTTTTATGGGTTTTTCATTTTTAAAATCATACTCACCCAATTACCCAACCCAACCCACTTTTTGGGGTTTTTTTGAGTGGGTTTGACCGGGTTTTTTGGGTTGACCCAATCCATGTACACCCCTAATTTTTAGTCTCTCTAAATATACCAAATTTTTGTTTTAGTTCCACTAAACTAAAAACTTGTTTAACCCAATTTTTATAAGAAAGAATTTTTTTTTTTTAAAAAAGGCTTCAAATGAAAAATTGATTTAAATGGTTTCTTATAAAAAGTCATTTAAGTATTTCATCTTCATGGTACAGTTTTTTTATATATAAAATTTCAAAAAACGCGTAAAATAAGAAGTTATTTCAAATAAATTCTCATAAAAATCACTTTTTAGAAATATTTGTTTTGAAAAAAGAAAGTGATTTTTATAATGTTAAATCTCTAACATTAATGAATGTTTAAGTTACATTGAAATTAGGTGATGGGCTCTGAAGTTGGATATTAGTAAGGTTTATGACAAAATTGATTGTAATTATTTACATGGCGTCGTGGTCAAAATGACATTCTCTATAGTAGTACATAGCAAAAACAGATGTTTATAATTAATGGTTTAATATCATATTTTTCCTATGAAACAATGGCCTTCCACAGAGCATTTCTCTAAAATTATATCCTAGGCTTTTTGAAACATATACAACCCAGCCAGAGGATGATTGAAGAAGTAACTGCTCTAGTGAATAAAAGACAGATTCATTTTGACTATACAGGTGTAACTGCATTTGACATTTCTTTTAGGCTGCTTTTGCTATATACCCCTTGTGCCTTGTCAACTAGACAGGTGTATATTATGAGGGGATACCTCTGATGATGAATCTGCATTGGTACTTCTATAGAGAACACTGCCTTCTTATGACTGACAAACACCAAATGGCAGTCTTTAATGGAAGAACACATTTTGTTCTCTTCAATCCTCCAAATGGCAAACCTAAATGGACGACAAAGTGAACAAATCAAACAAATGCATTTCATCAAGGCTCCTTGGAATAATATGCTTAGCTGCACCTAATTTGAAGAAATTGTACTTTCTAGGCTTAATTGCAGTTTTGGTCCCTTTATTTTCACTATTTTGCTGAACTCCCCCCCCATTTTAAAATCAGACAGTTTTGGTCCCTCCATCATATTTTTTAACTAAAAATTGGTGGTTTGATATGTTTTAAATGACACCTAGACTTCTATGGAAGTAGGAAACTGCATCCTGTCATTCTATTCATTCTGCATTGCATTCATTGAAAATATCACCTAGACTTCTATCTCATTTGAATGAACAACCTAAAAGACTCATCTTTTTTTATTTGAATCGACTAAAATTTTATTGAATAAACCCCACTCTGATCACAAGAAGTAACTGGATGAAAGCTACAAGAAACAATACAAACACTGCACAGCAGAGTAAACGAGATATAACAGAAAAACACACATGATACAAAAGCCAAGCTAGAAACACACCTAAAAAAGGACCTCCAACATAAAACTACCAAAGTCTACATCAGCAAAACCTGCCAAAGACTAAATCACTCACTGCACCACAAAACATATATGACCCTCGTCCCTACTCCTCCCCTATATCTAATCCGTTATGCCCCCATTATATCTCTGCAAGCTGAACCGATCATCATCCAAGACAAAAACACCAACAACTAAGACAGCAAATAAACTCTGTCAAAGCATACAGCATAGACCGTTCGCAGCAAAAACGGAAAAACATTCAATCCAAATCTGACAGAAATACCATCATCTTTTAACAGATAAAGCGCCAAGAAAGTTTCAGCAGAACACTTCATCTTATCATACAATTACCTGACTCCCATGACCACTCATAAAACAAACAAGGCTACTTAAAAAGTCTACTTAACCCCCATCGCCACGACAAAGCTTTGATCTCATCAACCACTTGCCTCGTATATATTGCTCCATTGGAGAAAATGTTATTTCATGACTTATATATGACCCAAAGAGTAGTGTGCCAAATTAACCAAAACCCCTTCCGAAATTTCTTATCTGCAGCTTCTCCATTTAAACATTCGAATAGAATAATTTGGAGGTATCACAATAACAACACCAATCCACTGAAACACTTCTTTCCAAACTTTTGAGACAAAATCACAATACAAAAAGAGGTGAAGAGTTGTTTCCTCCACGAGACCACAATGAACACAATCCCTCGACATGTTTAACTTATTGATAACAACAACTTATAAAACCATACCAGCCTCACAAATCATGTTTTGTAAAACAATTTGAGCACATACCAGAAATGAAACGGAACATAAACAAAAAAAAAAATTCATCAAATTTCAATCTCACAACTCATGTTTTATAAAACAATTTGAGCACGACTTCAAGATTTAACCTAAAGTAGGAGTCCCTCCACATATTTTCCTTATTGATAACAACTTATAAAAAAATAATAAAAATTAAACCTCACTTAGTAAATATCATATGAATTAACCATATAATTAACTCAATTTTTCAACAGACATTATAACATAGAGAAAGCACAGAATTTCAACAGAAATTTTTCAACAAAATCTTTTAAGAAATTAATGAATGATTTTGCTGCTTACATGATACTATGGATTCAAGAGGGAAAAATAAAAATCACTATATACTAATAGAAAAAATAATTGGAAAAGGATTCACTTTTAAAACAATTAAGAATCAATGTAATTTTAAATCAAACTAGAACGGAGACTACCAAGTACCTACAATTTAGAGTTAATATTTCTTATCATATGTAAGTGTCCAACTCATCAAGTAATGCACACAGAATGTATTTTATGCAGGAAAAATAGTTTAAGCAGATTCGAAGTCTGCTACTGCAGACTGATTCACTGTCCTCTCCAAGTCCCACGTTCACTTTCTGCAGTGTTTACCCTACCTTTAGAGCTTCATGGAAAAGCAACATATTTCTATCCTATGCATATGGCACGACATTGATACCAACAGTGGAACTCAAAATCTTTAGCTCTATGTTTCATGGGTTTATAGGTTCATAGTATTCTGATGCCATAAATCACAACATTACCTATTCTGATGATATAAATCACAAACTGCAATTCCTTCAATCCTTTTCAATTTTACCTTCTTTTTTCAAAATCTTTGATCTTGCAGCATCATCGCGGATTCCATCTCCTTGTGTTGAATGCCTCTTACGAGTTAAATCATTTGAATCCTGAGAACAAATTATTTCAAATGCAGCAGAATATATAAATATTTTTAATTATTGAGTCCAGTTATTGAAAGGTTTATGATATCTGAGAAATTTGGAAGTGTATAGCCACATAAGACACAAAACTAAAATTTTGCAACTGCATGACACTAGACAGCTTATCAGAGCACCTCTTTGTGGATATCTCAAATCTCAGACTATCCACTTCCCGAATATAGAGGTCAATTGCCTATGACAAAACAATTCAAACCCCAACATCTTATAACGGACACAATACATGACTCCCACAAACATAACTTACAAAAAAATACACACCGTGCTGTTAACATAAGTCAAGTCCATGTGAAAAAGAAAAGTGGGTATTTTCCTGATTCATGGTTGGGGTGACGGGTATATATATCATCAAACAACTCGTCATCAAGACTGACATGAAATATAGAACCAGCAAATAACAGGACCGTTCAAAACATGAAGCATACCACTAGCAATCACCAAAAAATAATACTCCCTCCGTCCCTTTTTATAGGAGTAGTTTACAAAAATCACGTGTATTAAGAGTTAGAGTAATAAAGTTGTCACAAATGTGTGTGACTATTACTAGATTACCCTTAATTAAATATATATTTAATGTTAACTTTTCATATACCAAGATAAATTTGTAGTATTAATAAGGGGTATATTTGGAAAAAGAGTAATCAATGCATCTAGGAATTTGTATATGATCTTATATTTAGGGACAAAATTTTTTTGTAAACTACTCCTATAAAAAGGGACGGAGGGAGTATTACTGCAACCATTCAAAACATGAAGTAATCAACCAACGTCATTCAAAACATGAAGCATACAACTAATAAGTTTATGGCTGACTTTGTTGAAACGTGTGTCTTTGAATGCTGGCAAAGTTATCTCAGTTTGAATAAGTCAAGCAAAATATCTATTATTTTGCTGTTAGTGGTTTTTTAATTTCCTATTTTTTTGGCTACAAGTTAGTTTCCTATTTGTTTGCACTTAGTCAGTAGTTGTTGCTACAATTATGGAGCACTAGTTTTTCATTCAGTTATTACTTCATTTGTATTTAAGCATATCAGTTTCAAGTGAAATAAAACAACTTTGCAGCAATATTCTCTCTTTTACGTTTCTTCTCTGCATTTTTTCCATTTTATTCAAAACAGAAAACTTCAATTGGTATCCAGAGCTCTCTTCTTGAGGGACCTGTGAAATGGATTCTGAATCAACTTTCTCAAAAGTTGCCCCTCCTGTGTTTGATGGGGACAACTATGACCTTTGGGCAGTAAGAATGGAGGCTTATCTAGAAGCTTTGGACATTTGGGAAGCTGTGGAAGAGGATTATGAAGTTCCTCCGCTGCCGAATAATCCTACTATGGCTCAGATAAAAATTCACAAGGAGAAAAAAACCAACAAGGCAAAGGCAAGGTCGTGTCTATTTGCTGGTGTTTCAGAAACAGTTTTCACTAGAATCATGACCCTCAAAACACCAAAAGCAATTTGGGACTATTTGAAGGAAGAATATGCGGGGGACGAGCGAATCCGAAGCATGCAAGTGCTGAATTTGATGAGGGAGTTTGAGTTGCAGAGAATGAAAGAGTCTGAGACAATCAAAGAATACTCAGACAAATTGCTTTCCATTGCAAACAAGGTTAGATTACTTGGCACTAAGTTTGCTGATTCCAGAATTGTAGAGAAAATTTTGGTTACAGTGCCCGAAAGATATGAGGCATCTCTAGCCTCCTTAGAGAACACAAAGGATCTTTCTAAGATAACTTTGTCAGAAGTCATACATGCCTTGCAGGCCCATGAGCAGCGAAGGCTTATGAGGCAAGATCATATGGTTGAAGGTGCTTTACCAGTTAAGAGTCAAAAATCAAACACTATGAAGAACCATCCATCAAGTAGTGAAAATGGTGCAAATAATTATAACAGAGGAAAGGGTCAAAGAAAAACTTACTCACCTTGCCAACACTGCGGAAAATCAAGTCACCCACCATTTAAATGTTGGAGAAGGCCAGATGCAAAGTGCAGCAAGTGCAATGAGATGGGTCATGAAGCTGTGATTTGTAGAGCTAAAATCCAACAAGCTGCAGTTGAAGCAGAAAATGCACAGCAAGAGGAGGAGGAGGAGGACCATCTCTTTGTTGCAACATGTTTTTCTACCAACAATTCATGTGAATCTTGGTTGATTGATAGTGGTTGCACTAACCACATGACCTACGACAAAGCTTTGTTCAGGCATTTGGAAGGCACTGAAGTAAAATGGGTCAGGATTGGAAATGGCGAACATATTCCAGTTAAAGGCAAGGGAACAGTAGCTATAACAAGCTACACAGGTACGAAAAATCTCACCAATGTTCTATATGTACCTGAAATTAATCAGAACTTGCTCAGTGTTGGACAACTACTTGAAAAAGGATTCAAAGTTATTTTTGAAGATAAGAATTGCATAATCAAGGACCCAACAGGCCAAGAAATGTTCAAAGTCAAAATGAAGAGCAAGAGCTTTTCATTTGATCCAATGAAGAAGGAGCAATCTGCTTTTCCAGTCACAACAAGCACAACTGATCTTTGGCACAAAAGGCTCGGCCATTTCCATCATTCAGGAATGGACTACATGCTGAAAAATCAACTAGTTCGTGGAGTTCCTTCCTTAACAGAAAAGGCAATTGAATGTGAAGCTTGTCAATTTGGGAAGCAAACAAGGAAGCCATTTCCTACAAGTAGCTGGAGGGCAAACCAGAAGCTCCAACTTATTCACACTGATCTTGCTGGACCACAAAGAACTCCATCGCTAAATGGAAGTCTTTATTATATTGTTTTTATCGACGACTTAACCAGAATGTGCTGGATTTATTTTCTTAGATACAAATCAGAAGTAGCTGCAGTGTTCTGGAAATTCAAAGCTCATGTTGAAAATCAAAGCAATTCTCATATTCAAATTTTGAGATCAGATAATGGGAAAGAGTATCTATCAAATCAGTTTCAACAATTTTGTGATGAAGCGGGGATCGAACATCAATTGACTGCTCCATACACTCCCCAACAAAATGGAGTCAGTGAAAGGAAAAACAGATCAATCATGGAGATGGTTAGGTGTATGCTTCATCAAAAGGAATTGCCAAAGAAGCTATGGGATGAAGCTGCAAGTACGGCTGTTTTCATACAAAATAGACTCCCTACACGAGCTTTGCAAAATCAAACTCCTTTTGAGGCCTGGTTTGGTTTTAAACCTTCTCTAGATTTTTTTAAAGTGTTTGGTTGCTTGTGCTACTCACATGTACCTCAGGTTAAGCGTGACAAGCTTGACAAAAAGGCTGAACCTGGAATATTTATTGGCTACAGCACAATCTCTAAAGCTTACAAAATTTTTCAACCTCAAACTGGAAAATTTTTGGTAAGTAGAGATGTGCACTTCATGGAGAATGAAAAATGGTCTTGGAGTGATCCAAAGAATAAGAATGCTGCATTGGAGCTTCAAGATACAATAGATGATCCACCAGTTCGAGGCACAAGGTTAGTATCTGATATCTATCAAAGAAGCAACATAGCAGTGTGCAACATAGCTGTATTTGAACCATCTAGCTTTGAAGAAGCTGCTACAGAGGAGAAATGGTTAGCTGCAATGCAGGAGGAGCTATCTATGATTGAGAAAAATCAAACCTGGGAATTGGTTCCAAGACCGCGTGATAGAAAGGTCATTGGAGTGAAATGGGTCTTTCGAACAAAATTCAACCCTGATGGCTCTATAAACAAACACAAAGCAAGGCTTGTTGTGAAGGGCTATTCTCAAATATTTGGAATTGATTATTCAGATACTTTTGCTCCTGTAGCAAGACATGATACAATCAGGCTACTACTTGCTATTGTTGCACAAAAGGGGTGGCAAGTGTTTCATATGGATGTCAAGTCAGCCTTCCTTAATGGTTTTCTGCAGGAGGAGATATATGTTGAGCAACCAGAAGGTTTCTCCGTCAAAGGCCAAGAAGATAGAGTCTACTTGCTGAAAAAGGCACTTTATGGCTTAAAGCAAGCCCCAAGAGTGTGGTACAACAGAATTAATGATCATTTGCTACAATTGGGATTTCAAAAGAGCCTATCTGAAGCTACACTTTATGTCAAGCATGTTGGTGCTGATATTTTAATCATTTCTTTGTATGTTGATGATCTTTTAGTGACAGGAAGCAACATATCACTAGTTGAAGAATTCAAGCAAGAAATGAAAGAAGTCTTTGAGATGACTGATCTTGGTCTTATGACATATTTTTTGGGCATGGAGATCACTCAAAAGAAGAATGAGATTTTTATTTGTCAAAAAAAATATGCAAAGGAGATTTTAAAAAAATTTCAGCTTGATGAATGCAAAACAATGAACACCCCTATGAATCAAAAAGAGAAGTTTATCAAGGAGGATGGAGCTGATAAAGTTGATGAAGCTCATTTCAGAAGTTTGGTTGGATGTCTAATGTATCTTACATCTACAAGGCCCGACATCTTATTTTCAGTTAGCTTGCTGTCAAGGTTCATGCACTGTGCTAGTGAATTGCACTTAAAGGCAGCAAAGAGGGTTATAAGATACATCAAAGGAACTGTTCATTATGGAGTCAAGTACTGCAAGGTCAAAGACTTCAAATTATTTGGCTATTCTGACAGTGATTGGGCAGGTAGCTCGGATGATATGAAGAGTACTTCAGGGTACTGTTTCAGCATAGGTTCAAGTGTTTTCTCTTGGTGTTCAAAGAAGCAAGAGGTTGTAGCTCAGTCAACAGCAGAAGCTGAGTTTGTAGCAGCAACAGCAGCAGCAAATCAAGCTATTTGGTTAAGGAATATCTTAGCAGATTTGGGCCTGAAGCAAGAGCAAAGTACACAGATATTTGTTGATAATCAAGCAGCCATTTCAATCTCATATAATCCAGTGTTTCATGGGAAGACAAAACACTTCAATGTCAAGTTATTTTACCTAAGAGAAGTGCAAGAAAATGGTGATATAAATCTGGTTTATTGTAAAACAGAAGATCAAGCTGCTGATATATTCACCAAGCCTTCTCCACTCAGCAAGTTCGAAATTTTGCGAAAAAAACTAGGAATTTGCAGCCTCCAAGACAAGGAGGAGTGTTGAAACGTGTGTCTTTGAATGCTGGCAAAGTTATCTCAGTTTGAATAAGTCAAGCAAAATATCTATTATTTTGCTGTTAGTGGTTTTTTAATTTCCTATTTTTTTGGCTACAAGTTAGTTTCCTATTTGTTTGCACTTAGTCAGTAGTTGTTGCTACAATTATGGAGCACTAGTTTTTCATTCAGTTATTACTTCATTTGTATTTAAGCATATCAGTTTCAAGTGAAATAAAACAACTTTGCAGCAATATTCTCTCTTTTACGTTTCTTCTCTGCATTTTTTCCATTTTATTCAAAACAGAAAACTTCAATTTTCAAGAAATTTATGAAATACAATTAATAAGTTTTTAAGTTTATTAATTAAGATTGTCATACAAGTGCATACAGTACCAGCAAGGACAAAGTTTAGTAAGAAAAAACTGAAATTCTAATTATGAAGAATAGTACAACCTTTCTATGAAGAAAAGCCAAAGTTACTCAACTTAAAATTCTAAATTCATACAACAAAACAAAATTGAGATGAAATCAATGAACTAACCTTCAATGAGTTGAAGGTCAAAAATCAATATCCTCCAAAAAACAAAATTGAAATCAAGTCTCCCCAAGAATCAAAACCTGAAGCAAACATAGATGAAGCAATTGAAAATTCATATTGCAAAAGCCTCAAAAGAATAAAAACACATGAGACTACAGCAGAAATGGATCGAACTGAAAATCAATGAACACAACCTTTTGATCGTCTTGTTTCATCTGCAAAACCTGGTAAGAGAGAAGAACAATCAGAGATCGAGAGAGAGAAGAACAATATCGAGAACAAAGAGAGAAAAATGACGGCAGAGAGAGCTAGAGAGAATAATGGCAAGAGAGAAACTCGAGTAAGAGAGAAGCTCAAGCCCGTGAGAAAGAATCACGTGACACTGTGTTCGTGAGAGTCACGGGATAGATGAGATTAGTGGGAATTTTGAAATTCTCTCTCAAAAGATGGTATTCAAAATCTTCCAATTTTGCAAAGACAAAATACCCTGTAAAATTCTGGGGATTTTACAAATTCTCTATTTTTATCCAAACAAGAGATTTGAAGACAAATCATTTCCACTCCCCTAGAAAATTACATTCCGTTAATAAAATTCCCCATCCAAACATACTCTAAGGATTAAGGAGGAAAAATCATTATGTACTAATAGAGAAAATAACTGGAAAAGATTCACTTATTAAACCATAAAAAACCAAACTAGAATGGAGAGACTACATAGTACTTACAGTTTCGAGTGAATTTTTTGTATCATATCTATATGTCAAATTGTTGGCCTGATGTATGTTATTTCAGCAGAGGACATTAGTGCCGACATCTAATATCTATATCTATCCAAGAGGAATAATACCAAACAAATCTATCTTTTTTCTAAGAAACAAATGCGCTTTTTCTAGTTTTGAAATCCCACACAAACACCTTGAGACAAAAGCCAATCATATAAGTGTCTACACTGAAATCCTTGGCTTTTTTCTAGGAATCAAACTGATTTTTATCAAACCATCAATCATTAGGGGTTTAAAAAAAATTAAACCAATCATATAACTCTACTGAAATCCTTGGCTGCTTTCACAATCAAACAGAAAAATAGACAAAAGCTGTTATATAGAACTCAGGCAAATGAACTTTATAAGAAAATAATTCATATAAATTAGAAAATTGGGTCACTAAAGACTAACTTGCTTTAGACACCAAACTGCCGAAACAATTTATTTGATATTATAAACTAATCAGAACCATAATACAAAGGGCGAGGCCAACAATTATGGAAGACTGATGAGCAGCATTAGTTTTTATATACAGGTTGTAGGAAGAAAATCATATCGAAGCTATAACTAACAAACCTGTAAATTAATCAAACTGTACAATTGGAAAGGACCAAACTCAAGAGCCTGTGAACAAAATTGTTGCGATCTCAAGACATCAGAATAGCAAAATCTGCAATAAAAAAGAGAAATCATGAAGATGTGACGATGTTAACCGGTGGATTGAGGAAAAAAAAAAACTTAAAAATAGCTTATGGTAACTTTTTGCAGCTCTTCGTTAATCTGACCTGAGGATCTCAAGTAACACCCCCCACTAGATGCTAATATCAAAAAGAGACGGGGATCCAAACTTAGTGGAAAGAATATTTATTATTACGAACCCAATAACAAAACAAATTATCAAACGAAAGCATGAAAGATCCAGCAGATTAAGAATGAACCAACGTCCATATTTAATTATATTCTAAGGGGAATGGATGAGGTATCAGTTTAACATCTGCTGAGAGCTGTTATTATTGTTGTATTTTGATATTAATATTTATAGTTGGCTATAACATTAACAGTCCAACTAACTGAATATTAGCATACTTACAATATGCCAACAGAGCTGATATTAACAAACTATAGCTGCAACTGCAATATGTCGAGACTGGACAAAACAGAAGATAAATTAACCACTACTATTCTTTCAATAACAATATGAACCTAACAGTATCTAACTTTAATATATAAAAACAAAAAAAAAAACAAAAAAAAAAAACAAAATTCAAAGTTAGCCCACTGTGTAGTCCATCTTCATTTCTATGTGTGACAGTAAAAGGAAATAAAGATAGGATGGTAGTCATAAAAATTCAAATAAATTAATTTGTAACTAGATGGCATCTCACCTTGTTTTACTCTTACAATAGACCTCTAGCAATCATTTCACAAAGAAGTTTATCTGCCATATCTATCTTGCCTTTTCCAAATAGAGCACAAATAATTATTTCATAAGTTACAGCATCAGGAACGCAACCATTCTCTTCCATTTTTGAAAGCAATGTCAATACTTCATCAAACAAGCCTTCTTTACAAAGGCCACTGATCATAACAGTATACGTCAAGACATCTAGATGATAACCTTTAATTAGAAGTATCCTGAAAACCTCTAGTGCATTCTTAAGCCTTCCGCCTTTGCACAATCCATCAATTAGAACTGTGTATGTGTGCACATCTGCCTGAATACCCCAATCATTAATTTTTGTAAACAACTCAATTGCCTTTTCAAGATTATGGTTTTTGCACAGAGCATCCATTAAGGAAGTATACGTGATCACATTAGCTGGTTGACCTCTATCACACATCTCATCAATAAGATCCAAAACATATGAAATTCTTCCAGATTTGCAAAGTCCATAAATAAGAGAATTGTACGTCACCGTGTTAGGAATCGTATTTCGTGATTGCATTTCCTTAAAGAGATTCACAGCTTCATCCACCATTTTACTTTTACACAATCCATCAATCATAATATTATAGCTGTGAAGATTAGGACTCACTCCCCATCGCACCATAATCTCAAATACATCTTTAGCCTTATTCACTTCATTGACTTGAAAATACCCATCCATTAAAGAACTATAAGTAACAACATTAAGTTTCACTCCACTTTTTATCATCAAACCCAACAAATTTCTAGCTTTTTTCATCTCTCCATTCTTACACAACCCATCGATCAATATATTAAAAGTATAAACATCCGGGTCAATGCTTTTCAACATCATTTCATTAAACAACCCAACAGCATCTTTCAACTGACCCACAATACAAAAACCATATATTAACGTACTGTAAGTAACAACATTCAGAAAAATCTTCTTTTCAATCATTTCAGAATATAAACCATAAGCATCGGTCACGAGTTTATCCTTACACAAACTATCAATGATTGTAGTATACATTACCACGTCAGGCTTAACAGACAACCCTTCGATCATTCTAAGCAACGACAATGCAGCTTTAGTTTCACCAGATTTACATAATCCGTTAATCAAAATCCCATAACTAAACTGATTCAACTGAAATTCCTTTGCTATAACATCATCATAGAAGTGAAATGCTTTCTTAACCTCGCCGTTAAGACAAAGACCGTTGATAAGTGTAGTTAACGTAACAGTATTAGGCTGATAACCTAGTTTAAGAATCTTACCCAATATAGAAAAAGCGAAATTGAGTTGATTCAAGTGGCAGAAAGAATTAATCAAAATGGTTAAAGTAACAATGTTAGGTTGAATTCCTGTTAATTCCATTTGTTGTGAAAATGAAATAGCGGTGTGGAACTGGTTCATTTTAACAAGGGAAGATAGAATTTTACCGAATTCGAAGATGGGTGGTGTAGGGTTGATGTTGAGGATGCGATTGAATGATGAAACGGCGTCGTCGACATTGGGAATGAATGAAGGAAGAGGTTGATTGAATGAGTAGAAGCGAAGGAGGAAAGTGGAGACTGGAAGAGAATTGAGAATGGGAATGGTGAGAGTGTACCTTGATCTGAATACAGAAATTGACATTGCTGTGTATGTGTTTGTGTTTTGGCCGCAATGAAAAACCTTCGGCTACAGTGTACCCAGAATCTTTATATTGTTGTATCAATGAGCGCACCTTAAACATTATAGTATATCAAATATATTTGCATTATAAAAAGAAATTTAATTCCCCTCAAAAAAAAAAATTAATTAATATATTATAAACCCCTAAAAAAAATTATTATATACTATCCGTATATAATTATTTTATATCGTCATCCGATGAAAACCAATCATTTTGTCACATATGTATGTTTTATAATCGTCTTTCAAAGTTAACTATCAAATACTCTATTCTATTGGACATGAATGTAAAACTAATTTACACTGACGGACGGTGCATATCTTTTTTCTCATATTATATCTATATGTTTTAAAATACAACAATGGTACTTATAATTCAATGGTATCAAGAAATTAATTGTATATAACATAGTTGCTTACAAAAAATATGATTGCTAAAATATACTTGGTTTAAAAAAATGGCATAACATTTTTTTAAAAAATTTGGCACAAATATATTGCATTTTAATTTAACAAAAATTGTTATATTAATAAAGTGAACATGGAAGAACTAATATATCAATTTTTTGTTAAATATGAAATGTTACATCAACATAATTGAGTCAAAAATCAGTGTGTGGGACTTATAAATAAAAAAATGGGGTAAATTATAGGGCCAAAATCCTTCAATTGAAATTGTGGCGTTTAAAATTGCATAATTTATAACCTATACGATCAGAAGTGCAATTATGACTTATTTTTATTTCACAGTTTTCCTAGTATAGTTTTTCAAAAAAAAAAATTTTAAAACAAAAATAAGAAATAAGTTAAGTATAAATATAAACAGTTTTAAAGTCTAACCAATAGTAGATCCAGTTGCTTGGAAATAAAAAGTGTAGGAATCAATGCAACTTTTACACTAGCTTTCTTATAATTTGGTAGTAGCATCAACTACTTAACCTTGATTCTCAAAATTAAATAAAGTTGCAAATGTGCTTAAACAGAATTCATTAAATTGTGGGGAAACAAAATAAATTTCATTGACTGACGAAGATTTTTAAGCAGCATTACAATTCACTTAGGCTCTCTTTAGTAAAAATAAAAATAGTGGATAGTTGATAGCTTATAGCTGATGACTGATGACTTATAGCTTATAACTTATAGTTGATGACCGATGACTTATAGTTGATAAACTAATTGAACACAACAACAATATTCATCACATAAAACCTATTCCTCAAAATTCTTTCAAACACATCTCACTCATTCAATATCTTCAGTTCCATAACAACATGGCCAACTCTTTCATTCTTCATAGATTTCGATTTGAATATAGATTGAAGGGCCAAGAAATTTGGCGAATTTGAAAGGAGAAGCGTGAGATTCGAGTGATATAGTGCTATAGTTGATGATTTGTTATGTAGATTTACCTTCTTTTATTGTGTGATTCCAATGAGAAGAATCAAATCAAATTAAATATATAAGATAGAATACATAATGGCAAACAAATAATTGGTATAAACTCTAAAGTATGGATGAATTTTGAAATTTGATGCTTATAGTGTGGAGAAACAACGATAGTGTGGAGACTGGAGATAAAAAGGTGTGTTTGATGTTGTTGATGGGGATGGAGAAGAGTCGTGGGAGATAATGGGTTGAGTGTCTATGATAATATTATACTCCTTACTTAATCTAATGGTAAAACAAAACTTTCCCATGGTGGGAAAGGATTTCCCATGTGAATCTCCACCGTTAGTGGATCCATTGCAAGAGAAAAAGGAGGAGATGTGTTCTTTTTCTTAAAGAGCAAAAGAGAGTGAAAATTGAGGTGAGAAGGGGATGAATTCTCTGGAAATGTGAAGAACCATACTGGTTTCTTGATTCCTTCACTGTTCTATGCAAAATGCTTAATCAATAATACCAGGATTCAAGCGAAACAAAATGGATAGATTTCTTAAAATGAAGAGTGAACACTTAAAGTTATTTCTTAAAACCAAATTTGTACACTATTTTCGTCTTTTGTGTGCTGATAGATTTCTCGAATTCTAGGAATTATTTTACTTGAATAAGAAGCAAGCCTAAGAAAGATTTAATAACTTCTCATGGTCACAGCTCATGGCTTGATGCACATTGCAAACCTCACCAAAACGCATATCAAATCACAGTTGTTGCTGGCCTAGAAGTCTAAGTGTGCAGCTGAGGCCATCAACTAAAATAGATATTTCAAAAAACGAAAACACGTGTATTTTCAAAAAAAGGTGAATCATGAACCATATTCAGGAATATGAGAGGTTGTCTTTGTTAAAAACGTGAGCAGGTGCTGCCATCCTAAACCATTCATCATATTTATGGTATATCAAGAGAAGTTACTAGATACACAAATGTTTCATCAAAGATAATGACCAGGAACCATATTCAAGAAATGAGTATCTGCAGAATATGACAAACCTTTCAAAAGATCTAACTTGTATTCAGCACCATGTTCAACCTTACCTTTCACAAATCAAATTAACTTTGCATAACTGTGGGAAATGAGGTATTCAATAGCAATGATACACAGATAATGTTGAACCTTCTCCCATCAATGCAAAATGTGCCCAAAAATCAAAGAATGCACATCCACTCATACCTAGTGACTACCTATCATAGTTCAATACTGGCATCTCATAAGGTATTGGAGAGGGGAAAAGCAGTCCTCCCTAGGTACTCACATACTAGAAAATTGTGTAAAAATAAATAACATTCTCTTCTTCAATGTATAATGTTGATTCGAAAATACTAGTGTCTCATAAGGAATTGGAGGGGGAAACCAGTCCTCCCTAGACTTTACAGATCTCTATTAGCCTTTCATTACTTCTCATTACACCTTTCCTTAGAGGCAAACATCTAAAAAATACACATCATGCAGATTCCAAAATTTCAGGACCCTCATACTAACAAAATAAGTTTTTTTTTTCATTTCACTCCATGATTATATACGGTCATTTGTCAAAATTAGGTGCGACTTTCGTGACTTAGTACACTCTATATGCTTAAATATAAACACAACATAACAACAGATAAATAGAAAACATCTTACCTAGTTTCAGTCTTACAAAAGGCCACTCGTAATCATTTCACGAAGAAGTTTCTCCGCCTTATCATATTCATCGTTATCAAACAGAGAACGGATGAGTATTTCATAAGTTACGGCATCTGGAATGCAACTATTGTCTTTCATTTTTGACAACAAAGACAATGCTTCATCAAACAAGCCTTTGTTACAAAACCCATCAATAAGAATAGTGTATGTGTACATATCTGGTTGAATACCCTGGTCTTTCAATTTTGTTAATAACGCAATTGCCTTGTCAACCTGATGGTTTTTGCATAAAGCATCCAATATAGAATTGTAAGTAACTATATTAGGTGGTTGACCTCTATCATGCATCTCATCGACTAGCTTCAAAGCATAAGAGATTTTTCTTGATTTACACAAACCATCAATAAGGGAACTGTAAGTTACCACATCAGGAATAATTTTTCTGCCATGCATTTCTTCAAAGAGATTCATGGCTTCATCCGTCATTTTAATCTTACAAAACCCATTAATCAAGATACTGTAACTGTGAATATTAGGATTCACTCCCCCCTGAGCCATAGTGTTGAATATACTCTTAGCCTTGTTCACTTCTTTAACAAGGCAATATCCATCCATTAAAGAGTTATAAGTAACAACATTAGGTTTAATCCCTTGTTTCATCATCACAGCAAACACATTTTTAGCTTCTTTTACTTTTCCTTCCTTACAAAATGCATCAACCAATATACTAAAAGTATACACATCCGGGTTGATGTTTTCCAATATCATTTTATTGAACAAACCAATTGCATCTTTCAATTGACCAACAATGCAAAAGCCACTAATTAAAGCATTGTAAGTAACAACATCGGGAGAAATTCTCTTAGAAACCATTTCAGAATATAAATCAAAAGCATTGTTAACAAGTTTACCTTTGCACATACCATCAATAATGGTATTGTACATTACCACATTAGGCTGAACCAATTTACCATCAACTCGTCTCATCAATTGTAGAGCTGCTCTTGTTTCACCAACTTTACACAACCCATTAATCAAGGTTCCATAGCTAATTTGGTTCAATTGAAATCCCATCGCAATCACCTTATCATGAAAGTGCAATGCTTGATGTATCTGACCTTTGAGACAGAGACCCTTGATGAGTGTATTCAAAGTTATGGTATCTGGGTCGTAACCGTTTTTGAGAATCTTTGCCAAAACAGAGAAAGCAAAAGGGATAAGACCCAATTGGCAGAAAGAATTGATGAGAATGTTGCAATTGACTAAGTTAGGTTGAATTCCTCTTAATTCCATTTGTTGTGAAAATGAAATAGCGGTGTGGAACTGGTTCATTTTAACAAGGGAAGATAGAATTTTACCGAATTCGAAGATGGGTGGTGTAGGGTTGATGTTGAGGATGCGATTGAATGATGAAACGGCGTCGTCGACATTGGGAATGAATGAAGGAAGAGGTTGATTGAATGAGTAGAAGCGAAGGAGGAAAGTGGAGACTGGAAGAGAATTGAGAATGGGAATGGTGAAAGTGTACCTTGATCTGAATACAGAAATTGACATTGCTGTGTATGTGTTTGTGTTTTGGCCGCAATGAAAAACCTTCGGCTACAGTGTACCCAGAATCTTTATATTGTTGAATCAATGAGCGCACCTTAAACATTATATATCAAATATATTTGCATTATAAAAAGAAATTTTTTAATTCCCCTCAAAAAAAAAATTTAATTAATATATTATAAACCCCTAAAAAAAATTATTATATACTATCCGTATATAATTATTTTATATCGCCATCCGATGAATAACAATCATTTTGTTACATATGTATGTTCTATAATCGTCTTTCAAAGTTAACTATCAAATACTCTATTTCTATTGGACATGAATGTAAAACTAATTTACACCGACGGACTGTGCATATCTTTTTTCTCATATTATATCTATATGTTTTAAAATACAACAATGGTACTTATAATTCAATGGTATCAAGAAATTAATTGTATATAACATAGTTGCTTACAAAAATATGATTGCTAAAATATACTTGGTTTAAAAAAATGGCATAACATTTTTTTAAAAAATTTGGCACAAATATATTGCATTTTAATTTAACAAAAATTGTTATATTAATAAAGTGAACATGGAAGAACTAATATATCAATTTTTTGTTAAATATGAAATGTTACATCAACATAATTGAGTCAAAAATCAGTGTGTGGGACTTTTAAATAAAAAAAATGGGGTAAATTATAGGGCCAAAATCCTTCAATTGAAATTGTGGCGTTTAAAATTGCATAATTTATAACCTATACGATCAGAAGTGCAATTATGACTTATTTTTATTTCACAGTTTTCCTAGTATAGTTTTTCAAAAAAAAAAAATTTAAAACAAAAATAAGAAATAAGTTAAGTATAAATATAACCAGTTTTAAAGTCTAACCAATAGTAGATCCAGTTGCTTGGAAATAAAAAGTGTAGGAATCAATGCAACTTTTACACTAGCTTTCTTATAATTTGGTAGTAGCATCAACTACTTAACCTTGATTCTCAAAATTAAATAAAGTTGCAAATGTGCTTAAACAGAATTCATTAAATTGTGGGGAAACAAAATAAATTTCATTGACTGACAAAGATTTTAAAGCAGCATTACAATTCACTTAGGCTCTCTTTAGTAAAAATAAAAATAGTGGATAGCTGATAGCTTATAGCTGATGACTGATGACTTATAGCTTATAGCTTATAGCTGATGACCGATGACTTATAGTTGATAAGCTAATTGAAGTGTTTGGTAAAATTATCGGTTCAACTAGCTGATAAATATAAAATGACATTCTTAATTCATAATAAAAATTGTATCAATTAATATTTAAAATACTTTTTTTTACAAAATATTTAAAATACTTAGAATTTAATAATTTAATGTTTCTTCTATTTATTTATTTTAAATTTATTTTCGTTAAAAAGTACTATACTTTACGGAAGAAAAAAAAATGCGTCTATCCATTAGTATTATTTTTTCTATGCATTCATTTTAAATTATAAACCTAACAATAAAAGTATAAACTAACAACACAAAGTATGAATCCCTAAAAACAAAAATTATGAACGTACCAATATACGTATATATAAACGGAAACATCTGTCCTTAAAAAAAATTTAATGCAACCCCGGCAAAAAAATATATATAAAGAAACATTAAACGTAACATTTTTCTTTACAATAACGTCACAACTTTTTTTTGGATCGGAACAATATATATAAACAGAACATTAAATATATTTTAGATTAAAATAAAATAAAATCTATTTATATCAGAAACGTAATAAGGGGAACAATAATGTTTTTTTTTAGGGAAGGGGTAGACGCATTTCTGATATATATATATATATATATATATATATATATATATATATATATATATATATATATATATATATATATATATATAAGTAGATTTAATGTTCCCCTTCCCTAAAAAAAACATTATTGTTCCCCTTATTACGTAAGCTGAACATTAAATCCATTCAACAATGCTATATATAAGCGGTAACGTAACCCTCTTTTGTACCAAAAAAAACCGTTTTATTTAAATTAAAATAAATTATAAAGGGTAAAAATGGATTTTAGATAAAATAATAAGGGTAGAAATGAAAAAAAAGATGATAAGTTATAAGCTCAAACGCTACTTGAAATAGCATTTGAAATATAAGCTATAAGCTAGTAAAATAAGCTATAAGCTCGTGATAAAAAGACAATTAATAAACGGAGCTTTTTTTGTCAAACGAGCTTATAAGCTATCCGCTATAAGCTATGAGTTAGTTCTTTGGCCTTGCCAAACAGAGGCTAAGACAAATATTATGCGGTTCACATAAAATTTGATGCTTAGCTTAGCCTTGATTCTTCGGTAAATACCAAGCTAATTGGTTTCAGTCTTATTGTATTATGCAACTAGTACCATTAACAGGTCTAATGTTTGTTTACAAAATGAAAATGAGATATTTTGGCATGTATTAGATTAAATATATTTTATTATCAAATTTAATTGTATTAGATTCTGGCATGTGGTAAAGGATGTCACTTGTTTTTGTTTGTAGAATTAATTCGGTTAGACTATTCTTCATCATCTAGTGCATATGGGAACAGCCAACACATGATACAGAAGTTATGAAAGATACTACTAATCTCTAATATTACAACAAATCAGTAATAACAATAAGCCTAAACTTAAACTTAATAATATAGTATTTTTCTTCAGATTTCTCACTCATTTTCTTTCCCATTTTTCTCTGGTTTTGATTCATTCTGTTCAATTGAAGAATTTGTTTGGTTTATCTGTCATCAGATTTCTAAGAGGTGGTTACCAAACAGAAACCCCCCTCCATCTCCTATTTATCATACCGTATTATCTTTGTCATTCTGTCATGAAGGTGTAATTCATAGGACCAACAAGTGATCAATACAGTAAGCATGCAAAAGGTCAAAACCACAAAGCTGGGGACAAAAAATATGGATAACTCACTTGAGAAATCACAATCACAATAAATTCTCTCCAATAAGAGCTTCATCCTAGGCTCATTTGTCCCAGTAACTTTCAAATAGTCAACAAGTTGGTTCATGGCTTCGCTAACTAATATGATGACTTAAAAGGGAGTATACACAAATACTTTCTGCGAAAATATAGAAAAACAAAGTATTACACAAATGTGCTGCAAATAAATAGAAAAGCATATAGTATTCTTTACATAAATATGCTACAAATTTACTTAAAAGGGATAAGTGCTGCAGGCACATGAACTGAGTTCTTGTTGCCCATATCAGATTCAATTTACTCTCTTTTACATCCCCTCTGAAGCAGTAAAATAGATTGTCTATCAACCACATCTGTATTAGGCTCCTCTTCAATTTCTCCCCCAACATCATGAACCAAACTCAGTACTGGTTTTTTGTGTTGTTGCAACAACAGACTCCCACGCCCATTCGAAGAGATTCAAAATTATTGAATCATCCAAACCAAAACGAAAAGAATTCGACTTTTTCTCTCCTGTTATAAGTACAATATCTATCTTACAATCACAATAATATGATTTCAGAAATAGTGGCTAGTAACAGCATGAAGCAAAAAGAGTAAGATATTAACTACAACATAAATGATCAGTTGTCATTTTATTTAGATACTTCTAATTCATAAAAGTAAATGGTACCAAAGGAATCCTGGAAGTGTGCGTCTCCAGACAAGTAAAATAGGCTAACAACAAGCAATAAACTCTTAAATTTTAAGTACAATTAATGCAAGATACATAGTGCAGAAACTAGGAATATTGAGACAAATTTAATGTTTCAGATTTTTACTCAACCTACTCCTCTGCTGCTCTTGGATCATCAAAGATTAGTAACATTGTATTTTTTATAGCCTAAACATATTTCAGTAGAAAACAATTGGTGTATGAAAAATATATAGAAAATCGTTGGAGATATAACTGAGCCACAGAGGTGACACCGGTTCCTACAAAGGCACCCAAATTGTTAAAAGTATCCAAATAATAGGATTTTAGTTTTAGGCGGTGAAGGAAAGAAACAGTGAACAGAAACTGAAAAATGCGAAAATATCTCGAATAGGTGCCACTTGATCAACACACCCTCTGGAAATGTGAAGAACCATACTGGTTTCTTGATTCCTTCACTGTTCTATGCAAAATGCTTAATCAATAATACCAGGATTCAAGCGAAACAAAATGGATAGATTTCTTAAAATGAAGAGTGAACACTTAAAGTTATTTCTTAAAACCAAATTTGTACACTATTTTCGTCTTTTGTGTGCTGATAGATTTCTCGAATTCTAGGAATTATTTTACTTGAATAAGAAGCAAGCCTAAGAAAGATTTAATAACTTCTCATGGTCACAGCTCATGGCTTGATGCACATTGCAAACCTCACCAAAACGCATATCAAATCACAGTTGTTGCTGGCCTAGAAGTCTAAGTGTGCAGCTGAGGCCATCAACTAAAATAGATATTTCAAAAAACGAAAACACGTGTATTTTCAAAAAAAGGTGAATCATGAACCATATTCAGGAATATGAGAGGTTGTCTTTGTTAAAAACGTGAGCAGGTGCTGCCATCCTAAACCATTCATCATATTTATGGTATATCAAGAGAAGTTACTAGATACACAAATGTTTCATCAAAGATAATGACCAGGAACCATATTCAAGAAATGAGTATCTGCAGAATATGACAAACCTTTCAAAAGATCTAACTTGTATTCAGCACCATGTTCAACCTTACCTTTCACAAATCAAATTAACTTTGCATAACTGTGGGAAATGAGGTATTCAATAGCAATGATACACAGATAATGTTGAACCTTCTCCCATCAATGCAAAATGTGCCCAAAAATCAAAGAATGCACATCCACTCATACCTAGTGACTACCTATCATAGTTCAATACTGGCATCTCATAAGGTATTGGAGAGGGGAAAAGCAGTCCTCCCTAGGTACTCACATACTAGAAAATTGTGTAAAAATAAATAACATTCTCTTCTTCAATGTATAATGTTGATTCGAAAATACTAGTGTCTCATAAGGAATTGGAGGGGGAAACCAGTCCTCCCTAGACTTTACAGATCTCTATTAGCCTTTCATTACTTCTCATTACACCTTTCCTTAGAGGCAAACATCTAAAAAATACACATCATGCAGATTCCAAAATTTCAGGACCCTCATACTAACAAAATAAGTTTTTTTTTTCATTTCACTCCATGATTATATACGGTCATTTGTCAAAATTAGGTGCGACTTTCGTGACTTAGTACACTCTATATGCTTAAATATAAACACAACATAACAACAGATAAATAGAAAACATCTTACCTAGTTTCAGTCTTACAAAAGGCCACTCGTAATCATTTCACGAAGAAGTTTCTCCGCCTTATCATATTCATCGTTATCAAACAGAGAACGGATGAGTATTTCATAAGTTACGGCATCTGGAATGCAACTATTGTCTTTCATTTTTGACAACAAAGACAATGCTTCATCAAACAAGCCTTTGTTACAAAACCCATCAATAAGAATAGTGTATGTGTACATATCTGGTTGAATACCCTGGTCTTTCAATTTTGTTAATAACGCAATTGCCTTGTCAACCTGATGGTTTTTGCATAAAGCATCCAATATAGAATTGTAAGTAACTATATTAGGTGGTTGACCTCTATCATGCATCTCATCGACTAGCTTCAAAGCATAAGAGATTTTTCTTGATTTACACAAACCATCAATAAGGGAACTGTAAGTTACCACATCAGGAATAATTTTTCTGCCATGCATTTCTTCAAAGAGATTCATGGCTTCATCCGTCATTTTAATCTTACAAAACCCATTAATCAAGATATTGTAACTCTGAATATCAGGATTCACTCCCCCCTGAGCCATAGTGTTGAATATACTCTTAGCCTTGTTCACTTCTTTAACAAGGCAATATCCATCCATTAAAGAGTTATAAGTAACAACATTAGGTTTAATCCCTTGTTTCATCATCACAGCAAACACATTTTTAGCTTCTTTTACTTTTCCTTCCTTACAAAATGCATCAACCAATATACTAAAAGTATACACATCCGGGTTGATGTTTTCCAATATCATTTTATTGAACAAACCAATTGCATCTTTCAATTGACCAACAATGCAAAAGCCACTAATTAAAGCATTGTAAGTAACAACATCGGGAGAAATTCTCTTAGAAACCATTTCAGAATATAAATCAAAAGCATTGTTAACAAGTTTACCTTTGCACATACCATCAATAATGGTACTGTACATTACCACATCAGGCTGAACCAATTTACCATCAACTCGTCTCATCAATTGTAGAGCTGCTCTTGTTTCACCAACTTTACACAACCCATTAATCAAGGTTCCATAGCTAATTTGGTTCAATTGAAATCCCATCGCAATCACCTTATCATGAAAGTGCAATGCTTGATGTATCTGACCTTTGAGACAAAGACCCTTGATGAGTGTAGTCAATGTTATGGTATCTGGGTCGTAACCGTTTTTGAGAATCTTTGCCAAAACAGAGAAAGCAAAAGGGATAAGACCCAATTGGCAGAAAGAATTGATGAGAATGTTGCAATTGACTAAGTTAGGTTTAATTCCCTTAAATTCCATTTTTTGAGAAAGAGAAACAACGGTGTGGTAATGTTTGGATTTGACAAGGGAACCTAAAATTTTACCGAATTCGAAGATGGGTGGTGTAGGGTTGATGTTGAGGATGCGATTGAATGATGAAACGGCGTCGTCGACATTGGGAATGAATGAAGGAAGAGGTTGATTGAATGAGTAGAAGCGAAGGAGGAAAGTGGAGACTGGAAGAGAATTGAGAATGGGAATGGTGAAAGTGTACCTTGATCTGAATACAGAAATTGACATTGCTGTGTATGTGTTTGTGTTTTGGTCGCAATGAAAAACCTTCGGCTACAGTGTACCCAGAATCTTTATATTGTTGTGTCAATGAGCGCACCTTAAACATTATAGTATATCAAATATATTTGCATTATAAAAAGAAATTTAATTCCCCTAAAAAAAAATTAATTAATATATTATAAACCCCTAAAAAAAATTATTATATACTATCCGTATATAATTATTTTATATCGTCATCCGATGAAAACCAATCATTTTGTCACATATGTATGTTTTATAATCGTCTTTCAAAGTTAACTATCAAATACCCTATTTCTATTGGACATGAATGTAAAACTAATTTACACCGACGGACGGTGCATATCTTTTTTCTCATATTATATCTATATGTTTTAAAATACAACAATGGTATTTATAATTCAATGGTATCAAGAAATTAATTGTATATAACATAGTTGCTTACAAAAAATATGATTGCTAAAATATACTTGGTTTAAAAAAATGGCATAACATTTTTTTTTAAAAATTTGGCACAAATATATTGCATTTTAATTTAACAAAAATTGTTATATTAATAAAGTGAACATGGAAGAACTAATATATCAATTTTTTGTTAAATATGAAATGTTACATCAACATAATTGAGTCAAAAATCAGTGTGTGGGACTTTTAAATAAAAAAAAGGGGTAAATTATAGGGCCAAAATCCTTCAATTGAAATTGTGGCGTTTAAAATTGCATAATTTATAACCTATACGATCAGAAGTGCAATTATGACTTATTTTTATTTCACAGTTTTCCTAGTATAGTTTTTCAAAAAAAAAATTTAAAACAAAAATAAGAAATAAGTTAAGTATAAATATAACCAGTTTTAAAGTCTAACCAATAGTAGATCCAGTTGCTTGGAAATAAAAAGTGTAGGAATCAATGCAACTTTTACACTAGCTTTCTTATAATTTGGTAGTAGCATCAACTACTTAACCTTGATTCTCAAAATTAAATAAAGTTGCAAATGTGCTTAAACAGAATTCATTAAATTGTGGGGAAACAAAATAAATTTCATTGACTGACAAAGATTTTTAAGCAGCATTACAATTCACTTAGGCTCTCTTTAGTAAAAATAAAAATAGTGGATAGCTGATAGCTTATAGCTGATGACTGATGACTTATAGCTTATAGCTTATAGCTGATGACCGATGACTTATAGTTGATAAGCTAATTGAAGTGTTTGGTAAAATTATCGGTTCAACT
The DNA here is from genome assembly GCA_018208015.1 of Medicago ruthenica. Lineage (NCBI taxonomy): Eukaryota > Viridiplantae > Streptophyta > Magnoliopsida > Fabales > Fabaceae > Medicago > Medicago ruthenica. The sequence goes on from WNNG01000186.1 coordinate 79,243, forward strand.
AGCTGATAAATATAAAATGACATAAAATGACATTCTTAATTCATAATAAAAATTGTATCAATTAATATTTAAAATACTTTTTTTTACAAAATATTTAAAATACTAAGAATTTAATAATTTAATGTTTCTTCTATATATTTATTTTAAATTTATTTTCGTTAAAAAGTACTATACTTTACGGAAGAAAAAAAAATGCGTCTATCCATTAGTATTATTTTTTCTATGCATTCATTTTAAATTATAAACCTAACGATAAAAGTATAAACTAACAACACAAAGTATGAATCCCTAAAAACAAAAATTATGAACGTACCAATATACGTATATATAAACGGGAACATCTGTCCTTAAAAAAAATTTAATGCAACCCCGTCAAAAAAATATATATAAAGAAACATTAAACGTAACATTTTTCTTTACAATAACGTCACAACTTTTTTTTGGACCGGAACAATATATATAAACAGAACATTAAATATATTTTAGATTAAAATAAAATAAAATCTATTTATATCAGAAACGTAATAAGGGGAACAATAATGTTTTTTTTTTAGGGAAGGGGAACAATGTTATATCGGAAACGTAAGCAGAACATTAAATCCATTCAACAATGCTATATATAAGCGGTAACGTAACCCTCTTTTGTACCAAAAAAAACTGTTTTATTTAAATTAAAATAAATTATAAAGGGTAAAAATGGATTTTAGATTAAATAATAAGGGTAGAAATGAAAGAAAAGATGATAAGTTATAAGCTATAAGCTCAAACGCTACTTGAAATAGCATTTGAAATATAAGCTATAAGCTAGTAAAATAAGCTATAAGCTCGTGATAAAAAGACAATTAAAAAAACGGAGCTTTTTTTGTCAAACGAGCTTATAAGCTATCCGCTATAAGCTATGAGTTAGTTTTTTGGCCTTGCCATACAGAGCCTAAGACAAATATTATGCGGTTCACATAAAATTTGATGCTTAGCTTAGCCTTGATTCTTCGGTAAATACCAAGCTAATTGGTTTCAGTCTTATTGTATTATGCAACTAGTACCATTAACAGGTCTAATGTTTGTTTACAAAATGAAAATGAGATATTTTGGTTTCATAAATATATTTTGACTCTCCAAAGTTAGTAGTTTTTCATCTGATTTACTATTTCAATTAGCTATGTATCATTCATTACCTGATTTTAAAATATTTTGACACTCCTTGGCAGGTGGGCAGGAAAACAAAATATGTAACATATTTTTACCACCTTCATCAGAAATATGGTGTAGGTTATAAGAGATAAGATTAAGAGACAATAAAACGAACATGAAAGGATTAGAGTCATGTCACAATTACCATAAGAATTGGATATTGGAAAGAACACAAAGGCGCAAAATTCAATTCTAACTTTCTTCCCCGAGCAACAAAGTATGGGATTCCATTAACCACCGATAGTCTTCTCGAACAAAGCATACGACAGATGTGTAGTTGACACACCCACACATGAGGAATGTCATGTGTAACACCCTAAACCCCACATTTTATTTTCTAATAAAATTCAATAAATAATTAAACACGCAAGGGTGTTACACATCTTAATCAATCCAAAAATACTTCATTTAATTAAAAACGTCGCAGCTGAAAAGTTCTCAAAACATCAAAGTAGTTTTTCACATCTTTAAAATCCACAACAAAACTGAATTCGAAAGAATTCTAAAACAAAATCTGAAATAAAATAAATCCCCATTCCCTAGTGTTACTAATCAGAGCGACGACTCGATAAAACTCCCAAAAGCGGCAAAAGTAAATAAGAAGGCTCCAACGTCATCCTCTGAGACTCACTGCTACTAATTATCTTCTTCCTGTGAATCTGTACCCGGCGAGAGTACAGTCCAATTTAAGAGGGTGAGAATATATCCAACACAAGAGAGGTACAAACACATGTATAGATTCAGATAAAATAATCATCAATTGCAGTTAGGCATGTATACATCACAGACAGGTATTATTCACATTTAATCATAAGCGTTCATTTAATAAAATCAATAGGCATCAATCAACATCTTATAATAACATACAAGCATCAACATCATTTAAGAATATCAAGTAGGCATATAGGAAAATACATGTCATTCACACATAATCATATAGAGGATTGAATATCACATCTTTAAATAGTTACACATCTTTAAATGACACATCTTTTAATTACACATCTTCAAATAGACTTGCAGTTATGTATGCAATGTCCCTAACTTGACTCTATATGCATGTGGTACCGGTTTTGGATATCAGAGGTATGTTACTGATTTATCCCCCATCTTTAAATCACATCTTTAAATCGTACTGACCATGAATGCATGAACACCAAGCAATGACTCAACAATGCACATCTTTATATGACTCAACATTTACACATCTTTAGATAACACATCTTTATATGACACATCTTTAAATTACACATCTTCAAATAACACATCTTTATATAACACATCTTTAAATCACACATCTTCAAATAACACATCTTTATATAACACATCTTTAAATCACACATCTTTATATAGCACATCAGTAAATCACACATCTTTAAATATCACATCTTTATATAATCACTTCTTTAAATCACATATCTTCAAATAGCACATCGTTATATAACACATCATTAAATCACACATCTTCAAATAAGACATCTTTATATAACACAACCAATTTCACATCATCAAATAATTCACAAATTACACTTAGTCAAATAATTCATCAATTACACTTCGTTAAATAACTCATCAATTACACATCGTCAAATATTTTATTATTTACATATTGTTAAATAATTCATCAAAATCATCTACATAATTATAAGGACATACCCAATAATTGAACAATAGGTTTCTCCCTAAAAGTCACCCAAATCTTACCTCTCACGTAGTTATTATGCTACAAGGCTTTGGTTTCCATTTCCGGGACTTAAAAAGAAGAAAAATAAAGGTTTTCCAATGATGGTGAAGGTGCCAAATACATATAATATCATGACTATCTATCTATTCGGTCAAATTAAATCAACTAGTTTCTGGAAAGAAAATAAAGGTGCCTGGAACTAATAATCTCTTGGTCAAAATTTAATCCGTGGTGAAAAGTAAAACACGCCTTTAACAAGAAAATTGAATTCAAACATGCTTGTAATTGTTTCTTTATTCAAAAAGAATTGAACAGAATCTAATTGTTCCATGGCCTTATAGCTAGCGACAAAACAAAACAATTATCCAATCAATAAAACATCATAAAACGGACATCGAAGTAATACGATTTTAAACCATCAAGTCATCGATGAATAAAACAGCAACCACATAAAATTTATATATCAGCCACAAAATAAAACCTGGATCCCTAATTTATGAGGAAATAAATATCAACAAATATATTTGTAAACAAAGTCAATTATATAGTCACATCAACAAATTGGAACACGAATTTAACATGAATTCATTAAAAGATCATGAAACACAAAGAAGAAAAACACAAACCCTTCACTACCCACATGTTCATACAACCCTTATGGTGAATAGAGACTCCCCCTTACCTCTAGTTTGCAGAATTTGATGAATTTCTACGGTGAAATCTCTCCCCTCACTTTGCCTCCTTGCCTCTTCTCTCCGCAACCCTAGTTTTCCTTTGATCTCTAATCTTTTCTATGTTTGTTGTAACCCTAATTCTCTCTAATGCTCTCCTCTATTTATAACCTTTTAACTTGGCTAGGTTTCTCTCATAACTATTTAACGGGTTTACTCTCCACTATTTACACCTCATTCTATCCTATTTAATTAAAACACTACTTAATTCCTTCATTCAAACCCCCATCTTAACTATTACACCACTGCTCTTATTTTTTTCTAAAAACATCTTTTTCTCCTTAATTTCTCTTAATCTCTTATTTTTCAACAACTAGCTAACTCATCTATTCTCTCAATACCCACAATCCAACAACTTATTTTGAAAACACCAAACAGATACTTCCTAATAATATTAATATTACTAATATTATATAACAATAATACCAATAAATTAATATTTAAAAATTGGGGTGTTACAATTCTCCCCCACTTAAAGAATTTTCGTCCTCGAAAATTGCCTAAAGAAAACAGTCTTACCCACACTTGAAGCTTTTTGCTTCTCCCCCACTTTGCTTAGACCCACCCAATAGAACGAAACAAGTATCGACAGTACTTACATACATGTCGCATACAAGGGGATAAAAAAAAAGTTTTGGCCTGACTGGACCGACCTGCTCTGATACCAACTTGTAACACCCTAAACCCCACATTTTATTTTCTAATAAAATTCAATAAATAATTAAACACGCAAGGGTGTTACACATCTTAATCAATCCAAAAATACTTCATTTAATTAAAAACGTCGCAGCTGAAAAGTTCTCAAAACATCAAAGTAGTTTTTCACATCTTTAAAATCCACAACAAAACTGAATTCGAAAGAATTCTAAAACAAAATCTGAAATAAAATAAATCCCCATTCCCTAGTGTTACTAATCAGAGCGACGACTCGATAAAACTCCCAAAAGCGGCAAAAGTAAATAAGAAGGCTCCAACGTCATCCTCTGAGACTCACTGCTACTAATTATCTTCTTCCTGTGAATCTGTACCCGGCGAGAGTACAGTCCAATTTAAGAGGGTGAGAATATATCCAACACAAGAGAGGTACAAACACATGTATAGATTCAGATAAAATAATCATCAATTGCAGTTAGGCATGTATACATCACAGACAGGTATTATTCACATTTAATCATAAGCGTTCATTTAATAAAATCAATAGGCATCAATCAACATCTTATAATAACATACAAGCATCAACATCATTTAAGAATATCAAGTAGGCATATAGGAAAATACATGCCATTCACACATAATCATATAGAGGATTGAATATCACATCTTTAAATAGTTACACATCTTTAAATGACACATCTTTTAATTACACATCTTCAAATAGACTTGCAGTTATGTATGCAATGTCCCTAACTTGACTCTATATGCATTTGGTACCGGTTTTGGATATCAGAGGTAATGTTACTGATTTATCCCCCATCTTTAAATCACATCTTTAAATCGTACTGACCATGAATGCATGAACACCAAGCAATGACTCAACAATGCACATCTTTATATGACTCAACATTTACACATCTTTAGATAACACATCTTTATATGACACATCTTTAAATTACACATCTTCAAATAACACATCTTTATATAACACATCTTTAAATCACACATCTTCAAATAACACATCTTTATATAACACATCTTTAAATCACACATCTTTATATAGCACATCAGTAAATCACACATCTTTAAATATCACATCTTTATATAATCACTTCTTTAAATCACATATCTTCAAATAGCACATCGTTATATAACACATCATTAAATCACACATCTTCAAATAAGACATCTTTATATAACACACCAATTTCACATCATCAAATAATTCACAAATTACACTTAGTCAAATAATTCATCAATTACACTTCGTTAAATAACTCATCAATTACACATCGTCAAATATTTTATTATTTACATATTGTTAAATAATTCATCAAAATCATCTACATAATTATAAGGACATACCCAATAATTGAACAATAGGTTTCTCCCTAAAAGTCACCCAAATCTTACCTCTCACGTAGTTATTATGCTACAAAGGCTTTGGTTTCCATTTCCGGGACTTAAAAAGAAGAAAAATAAAGGTTTTCCAATGATGGTGAAGGTGCCAAATACATATAATATCATGACTATCTATCTATTCGGTCAAAATTAAATCAACTAGTTTCTGGAAAGAAAATAAAGGTGCCTGGAACTAATAATCTCTTGGTCAAAATTTAATCCGTGGTGAAAAGTAAAACACGCCTTTAACAAGAAAATTGAATTCAAACATGCTTGTAATTGTTTTCTTTATTCAAAAAGAATTGAACAGAATCTAATTGTTCCATGGCCTTATAGCTAGCGACAAAACAAAACAATTATCCAATCAATAAAAACATCATAAAACGGACATCGAAGTAATACGATTTTAAACCATCAAGTCATCGATGAATAAAACAGCAACCACATAAAATTTATATATCAGCCACAAAAATAAAACCTGGATCCCTAATTTATGAGGAAATAAATATCAACAAATATATTTGTAAACAAAGTCAATTATATAGTCACATCAACAAATTGGAACACGAATTTAACATGAATTCATTAAAAGATCATGAAACACAAGGAAGAAAAACACAAACCCTTCACTACCCACATGTTCATACAACCCTTATGGTGAATAGAGACTCCCCCTTACCTCTAGTTTGCAGAATTTGATGAATTTCTACGGTGAAATCTCTCCCCTCACTTTGCCTCCTTGCCTCTTCTCTCCGCAACCCTAGTTTTCCTTTGATCTCTAATCTTTTCTATGTTTGTTGTAACCCTAATTCTCTCTAATGCTCTCCTCTATTTATAACCTTTTAACTTGGCTAGGTTTCTCTCATAACTATTTAACGGGTTTACTCTCCACTATTTACAACCTCATTCTATCCTATTTAATTAAAACACTACTTAATTCCTTCATTCAAACCCCCATCTTAACTATTACACCACTGCTCTTATTTTTTTCTAAAAACATCTTTTTCTCCTTAATTTCTCTTAATCTCTTATTTTTCAACAACTAGCTAACTCATCTATTCTCTCAATACCCACAATCCAACAACTTATTTTGAAAACACCAAACAGATAATTCCTAATAATATTAATATTACTAATATTATATAACAATAATACCAATAAATTAATATTTAAAAATTGGGGTGTTACAATTCTCCCCCACTTAAGAATTTTCGTCCTCGAAAATTGCCTAAAGAAAACAGTCTTACCCACACTTGAAGCTTTTTGCTTCTCCCCCACTTTGCTTAGACCCACCCAATAGAACGAAACAAGTATCGACAGTACTTACATACATGTCGCATACAAGGGGATAAAAAAAAAGTTTTGGCCTGACTGGACCGACCTGCTCTGATACCAACTTGTAACACCCTAAACCCCACATTTTATTTTCTAATAAAATTCAATAAATAATTAAACACGCAAGGGTGTTACACATCTTAATCAATCCAAAAATACTTCATTTAATTAAAAACGTCGCAGCTGAAAAGTTCTCAAAACATCAAAGTAGTTTTTCACATCTTTAAAATCCACAACAAAACTGAATTCGAAAGAATTCTAAAACAAAATCTGAAATAAAATAAATCCCCATTCCCTAGTGTTACTAATCAGAGCGACGACTCGATAAAACTCCCAAAAGCGGCAAAAGTAAATAAGAAGGCTCCAACGTCATCCTCTGAGACTCACTGCTACTAATTATCTTCTTCCTGTGAATCTGTACCCGGCGAGAGTACAGTCCAATTTAAGAGGGTGAGAATATATCCAACACAAGAGAGGTACAAAACACATGTATAGATTCAGATAAAATAATCATCAATTGCAGTTAGGCATGTATACATCACAGACATGTATTATTCACATTTAATCATAAGCGTTCATTTAATAAAATCAATAGGCATCAATCAACATCTTATAATAACATACAAGCATCAACATCATTTAAGAATATCAAGTAGGCATATAGGAAAATACATGCCATTCACGCATAATCATATAGAGGATTGAATATCACATCTTTAAATAGTTACACATCTTTAAATGACACATCTTTTAATTACACATCTTCAAATAGACTTGCAGTTATGTATGCAATGTCCCTAACTTGACTCTATATGCATGTGGTACCGGTTTTGGATATCAGAGGTATGTTACTGATTTATCCCCCATCTTTAAATCACATCTTTAAATCGTACTGACCATGAATGCATGAACACCAAGCAATGACTCAACAATGCACATCTTTATATGACTCAACATTTACACATCTTTAGATAACACATCTTTATATGACACATCTTTAAATTACACATCTTCAAATAACACATCTTTATATAACACATCTTTAAATCACACATCTTCAAATAACACATCTTTATATAACACATCTTTAAATCACACATCTTTATATAGCACATCAGTAAATCACACATCTTTAAATATCACATCTTTATATAATCACTTCTTTAAATCACATATCTTCAAATAGCACATCGTTATATAACACATCATTAAATCACACATCTTCAAATAAGACATCTTTATATAACACACCAATTTCACATCATCAAATAATTCACAAATTACACTTAGTCAAATAATTCATCAATTACACTTCGTTAAATAACTCATCAATTACACATCGTCAAATATTTTATTATTTACATATTGTTAAATAATTCATCAAAATCATCTACATAATTATAAGGACATACCCAATAATTGAACAATAGGTTTCTCCCTAAAAGTCACCCAAATCTTACCTCTCACGTAGTTATTATGCTACAAGGCTTTGGTTTCCATTTCCGGGACTTAAAAAGAAGAAAAATAAAGGTTTTCCAATGATGGTGAAGGTGCCAAATACATATAATATCATGACTATCTATCTATTCGGTCAAATTAAATCAACTAGTTTCTGGAAAGAAAATAAAGGTGCCTGGAACTAATAATCTCTTGGTCAAAATTTAATCCGTGGTGAAAAGTAAAACACGCCTTTAACAAGAAAATTGAATTCAAACATGCTTGTAATTGTTTCTTTATTCAAAAAGAATTGAACAGAATCTAATTGTTCCATGGCCTTATAGCTAGCGACAAAACAAAACAATTATCCAATCAATAAAACATCATAAAACGGACATCGAAGTAATACGATTTTAAACCATCAAGTCATCGATGAATAAAACAGCAACCACATAAAATTTATATATCAGCCACAAAAATAAAACCTGGATCCCTAATTTATGAGGAAATAAATATCAACAAATATATTTGTAAACAAAGTCAATTATATAGTCACATCAACAAATTGGAACACGAATTTAACATGAATTCATTAAAAGATCATGAAACACAAGAAGAAAAACACAAACCCTTCACTACCCACATGTTCATACAACCCTTATGGTGAATAGAGACTCCCCCTTACCTCTAGTTTGCAGAATTTGATGAATTTCTACGGTGAAATCTCTCCCCTCACTTTGCCTCCTTGCCTCTTCTCTCCGCAACCCTAGTTTTCCTTTGATCTCTAATCTTTTCTATGTTTGTTGTAACCCTAATTCTCTCTAATGCTCTCCTCTATTTATAACCTTTTAACTTGGCTAGGTTTCTCTCATAACTATTTAACGGGTTTACTCTCCACTATTTACACCTCATTCTATCCTATTTAATTAAAACACTACTTAATTCCTTCATTCAAACCCCCATCTTAACTATTACACCACTGCTCTTATTTTTTTCTAAAAACATCTTTTTCTCCTTAATTTCTCTTAATCTCTTATTTTTCAACAACTAGCTAACTCATCTATTCTCTCAATACCCACAATCCAACAACTTATTTTGAAAACACCAAACAGATAATTCCTAATAATATTAATATTACTAATATTATATAACAATAATACCAATAAATTAATATTTAAAAATTGGGGTGTTACAATTCTCCCCCACTTAAAGAATTTTCGTCCTCGAAAATTGCCTAAAGAAAACAGTCTTACCCACACTTGAAGCTTTTTGCTTCTCCCCCACTTTGCTTAGACCCACCCAATAGAACGAAACAAGTATCGACAGTACTTACATACATGTCGCATACAAGGGGATAAAAAAAAAGTTTTGGCCTGACTGGACCGACCTGCTCTGATACCAACTTGTAACACCCTAAACCCCACATTTTATTTTCTAATAAAATTCAATAAATAATTAAACACGCAAGGGTGTTACACATCTTAATCAATCCAAAAATACTTCATTTAATTAAAAACGTCGCAGCTGAAAAGTTCTCAAAACATCAAAGTAGTTTTTCACATCTTTAAAATCCACAACAAAACTGAATTCGAAAGAATTCTAAAACAAAATCTGAAATAAAATAAATCCCCATTCCCTAGTGTTACTAATCAGAGCGACGACTCGATAAAACTCCCAAAAGCGGCAAAAGTAAATAAGAAGGCTCCAACGTCATCCTCTGAGACTCACTGCTACTAATTATCTTCTTCCTGTGAATCTGTACCCGGCGAGAGTACAGTCCAATTTAAGAGGGTGAGAATATATCCAACACAAGAGAGGTACAAACACATGTATAGATTCAGATAAAATAATCATCAATTGCAGTTAGGCATGTATACATCACAGACAGGTATTATTCACATTTAATCATAAGCGTTCATTTAATAAAATCAATAGGCATCAATCAACATCTTATAATAACATACAAGCATCAACATCATTTAAGAATATCAAGTAGGCATATAGGAAAATACATGCCATTCACGCATAATCATATAGAGGATTGAATATCACATCTTTAAATAGTTACACATCTTTAAATGACACATCTTTTAATTACACATCTTCAAATAGACTTGCAGTTATGTATGCAATGTCCCTAACTTGACTCTATATGCATGTGGTACCGGTTTTGGATATCAGAGGTATGTTACTGATTTATCCCCCATCTTTAAATCACATCTTTAAATCGTACTGACCATGAATGCATGAACACCAAGCAATGACTCAACAATGCACATCTTTATATGACTCAACATTTACACATCTTTAGATAACACATTTTATATGACACATCTTTAAATTACACATCTTCAAATAACACATCTTTATATAACACATCTTTAAATCACACATCTTCAAATAACACATCTTTATATAACACATCTTTAAATCACACATCTTTATATAGCACATCAGTAAATCACACATCTTTAAATATCACATCTTTATATAATCACTTCTTTAAATCACATATCTTCAAATAGCACATCGTTATATAACACATCATTAAATCACACATCTTCAAATAAGACATCTTTATATAACACACCAATTTCACATCATCAAATAATTCACAAATTACACTTAGTCAAATAATTCATCAATTACACTTCGTTAAATAACTCATCAATTACACATCGTCAAATATTTTATTATTTACATATTGTTAAATAATTCATCAAAATCATCTACATAATTATAAGGACATACCCAATAATTGAACAATAGGTTTCTCCCTAAAAGTCACCCAAATCTTACCTCTCACGTAGTTATTATGCTACAAGGCTTTGGTTTCCATTTCCGGGACTTAAAAAGAAGAAAAATAAAGGTTTTCCAATGATGGTGAAGGTGCCAAATACATATAATATCATGACTATCTATCTATTCGGTCAAATTAAATCAACTTAGTTTCTGGAAAGAAAATAAAGGTGCCTGGAACTAATAATCTCTTGGTCAAAATTTAATCCGTGGTGAAAAGTAAAACACGCCTTTAACAAGAAAATTGAATTCAAACATGCTTGTAATTGTTTCTTTATTCAAAAAGAATTGAACAGAATCTAATTGTTCCATGGCCTTATAGCTAGCGACAAAACAAAACAATTATCCAATCAATAAAACATCATAAAACGGACATCGAAGTAATACGATTTTAAACCATCAAGTCATCGATGAATAAAACAGCAACCACATAAAATTTATATATCAGCCACAAAAATAAAACCTGGATCCCTAATTTATGAGGAAATAAATATCAACAAATATATTTGTAAACAAAGTCAATTATATAGTCACATCAACAAATTGGAACACGAATTTAACATGAATTCATTAAAAGATCATGAAACACAAGGAAGAAAAACACAAACCCTTCACTACCCACATGTTCATACAACCCTTATGGTGAATAGAGACTCCCCCTTACCTCTAGTTTGCAGAATTTGATGAATTTCTACGGTGAAATCTCTCCCCTCACTTTGCCTCCTTGCCTCTTCTCTCCGCAACCCTAGTTTTCCTTTGATCTCTAATCTTTTCTATGTTTGTTGTAACCCTAATTCTCTCTAATGCTCTCCTCTATTTATAACCTTTTAACTTGGCTAGGTTTCTCTCATAACTATTTAACGGGTTTACTCTCCACTATTTACACCTCATTCTATCCTATTTAATTAAAACACTACTTAATTCCTTCATTCAAACCCCCATCTTAACTATTACACCACTGCTCTTATTTTTTTCTAAAAACATCTTTTTCTCCTTAATTTCTCTTAATCTCTTATTTTTCAACAACTAGCTAACTCATCTATTCTCTCAATACCCACAATCCAACAACTTATTTTGAAAACACCAAACAGATAATTCCTAATAATATTAATATTACTAATATTATATAACAATAATACCAATAAATTAATATTTAAAAATTGGGGTGTTACAATTCTCCCCCACTTAAAGAATTTTCGTCCTCGAAAATTGCCTAAAGAAAACAGTCTTACCCACACTTGAAGCTTTTTGCTTCTCCCCCACTTTGCTTAGACCCACCCAATAGAACGAAACAAGTATCGACAGTACTTACATACATGTCGCATACAAGGGGATAAAAAAAAAGTTTTGGCCTGACTGGACCGACCTGCTCTGATACCAACTTGTAACACCCTAAACCCCACATTTTATTTTCTAATAAAATTCAATAAATAATTAAACACGCAAGGGTGTTACACATCTTAATCAATCCAAAAATACTTCATTTAATTAAAAACGTCGCAGCTGAAAAGTTCTCAAAACATCAAAGTAGTTTTTCACATCTTTAAAATCCACAACAAAACTGAATTCGAAAGAATTCTAAAACAAAATCTGAAATAAAATAAATCCCCATTCCCTAGTGTTACTAATCAGAGCGACGACTCGATAAAACTCCCAAAAGCGGCAAAAGTAAATAAGAAGGCTCCAACGTCATCCTCTGAGACTCACTGCTACTAATTATCTTCTTCCTGTGAATCTGTACCCGGCGAGAGTACAGTCCAATTTAAGAGGGTGAGAATATATCCAACACAAGAGAGGTACAAACACATGTATAGATTCAGATAAAATAATCATCAATTGCAGTTAGGCATGTATACATCACAGACATGTATTATTCACATTTAATCATAAGCGTTCATTTAATAAAATCAATAGGCATCAATCAACATCTTATAATAACATACAAGCATCAACATCATTTAAGAATATCAAGTAGGCATATAGGAAAATACATGCCATTCACGCATAATCATATAGAGGATTGAATATCACATCTTTAAATAGTTACACATCTTTAAATGACACATCTTTTAATTACACATCTTCAAATAGACTTGCAGTTATGTATGCAATGTCCCTAACTTGACTCTATATGCATGTGGTACCGGTTTTGGATATCAGAGGTATGTTACTGATTTATCCCCCATCTTTAAATCACATCTTTAAATCGTACTGACCATGAATGCATGAACACCAAGCAATGACTCAACAATGCACATCTTTATATGACTCAACATTTACACATCTTTAGATAACACATCTTTATATGACACATCTTTAAATTACACATCTTCAAATAACACATCTTTATATAACACATCTTTAAATCACACATCTTCAAATAACACATCTTTATATAACACATCTTTAAATCACACATCTTTATATAGCACATCAGTAAATCACACATCTTTAAATATCACATCTTTATATAATCACTTCTTTAAATCACATATCTTCAAATAGCACATCGTTATATAACACATCATTAAATCACACATCTTCAAATAAGACATCTTTATATAACACACCAATTTCACATCATCAAATAATTCACAAATTACACTTAGTCAAATAATTCATCAATTACACTTCGTTAAATAACTCATCAATTACACATCGTCAAATATTTTATTATTTACATATTGTTAAATAATTCATCAAAATCATCTACATAATTATAAGGACATACCCAATAATTGAACAATAGGTTTCTCCCTAAAAGTCACCCAAATCTTACCTCTCACGTAGTTATTATGCTACAAGGCTTTGGTTTCCATTTCCGGGACTTAAAAGAAGAAAAATAAAGGTTTTCCAATGATGGTGAAGGTGCCAAATACATATAATATCATGACTATCTATCTATTCGGTCAAATTAAATCAACTAGTTTCTGGAAAGAAAATAAAGGTGCCTGGAAACTAATAATCTCTTGGTCAAAATTTAATCCGTGGTGAAAAGTAAAACACGCCTTTAACAAGAAAATTGAATTCAAACATGCTTGTAATTGTTTCTTTATTCAAAAAGAATTGAACAGAATCTAATTGTTCCATGGCCTTATAGCTAGCGACAAAACAAAACAATTATCCAATCAATAAAACATCATAAAACGGACATCGAAGTAATACGATTTTAAACCATCAAGTCATCGATGAATAAAACAGCAACCACATAAAATTTATATATCAGCCACAAAAATAAAACCTGGATCCCTAATTTATGAGGAAATAAATATCAACAAATATATTTGTAAACAAAGTCAATTATATAGTCACATCAACAAATTGGAACACGAATTTAACATGAATTCATTAAAAGATCATGAAACACAAGGAAGAAAAACACAAACCCTTCACTACCCACATGTTCATACAACCCTTATGGTGAATAGAGACTCCCCTTACCTCTAGTTTGCAGAATTTGATGAATTTCTACGGTGAAATCTCTCCCCTCACTTTGCCTCCTTGCCTCTTCTCTCCGCAACCCTAGTTTTCCTTTGATCTCTAATCTTTTCTATGTTTGTTGTAACCCTAATTCTCTCTAATGCTCTCCTCTATTTATAACCTTTTAACTTGGCTAGGTTTCTCTCATAACTATTTAACGGGTTTACTCTCCACTATTTACACCTCATTCTATCCTATTTAATTAAAACACTACTTAATTCCTTCATTCAAACCCCCATCTTAACTATTACACCACTGCTCTTATTTTTTTCTAAAAACATCTTTTTCTCCTTAATTTCTCTTAATCTCTTATTTTTCAACAACTAGCTAACTCATCTATTCTCTCAATACCCACAATCCAACAACTTATTTTGAAAACACCAAACAGATAATTCCTAATAATATTAATATTACTAATATTATATAACAATAATACCAATAAATTAATATTTAAAAATTGGGGTGTTACAATTCTCCCCCACTTAAAGAATTTTCGTCCTCGAAAATTGCCTAAAGAAAACAGTCTTACCCACACTTGAAGCTTTTTGCTTCTCCCCCACTTTGCTTAGACCCACCCAATAGAACGAAACAAGTATCGACAGTACTTACATACATGTCGCATACAAGGGGATAAAAAAAAAGTTTTGGCCTGACTGGACCGACCTGCTCTGATACCAACTTGTAACACCCTAAACCCCACATTTTATTTTCTAATAAAATTCAATAAATAATTAAACACGCAAGGGTGTTACACATCTTAATCAATCCAAAAATACTTCATTTAATTAAAAACGTCGCAGCTGAAAAGTTCTCAAAACATCAAAGTAGTTTTTCACATCTTTAAAATCCACAACAAAACTGAATTCGAAAGAATTCTAAAACAAAATCTGAAATAAAATAAATCCCCATTCCCTAGTGTTACTAATCAGAGCGACGACTCGATAAAACTCCCAAAAGCGGCAAAAGTAAATAAGAAGGCTCCAACGTCATCCTCTGAGACTCACTGCTACTAATTATCTTCTTCCTGTGAATCTGTACCCGGCGAGAGTACAGTCCAATTTAAGAGGGTGAGAATATATCCAACACAAGAGAGGTACAAACACATGTATAGATTCAGATAAAATAATCATCAATTGCAGTTAGGCATGTATACATCACAGACATGTATTATTCACATTTAATCATAAGCGTTCATTTAATAAAATCAATAGGCATCAATCAACATCTTATAATAACATACAAGCATCAACATCATTTAAGAATATCAAGTAGGCATATAGGAAAATACATGCCATTCACGCATAATCATATAGAGGATTGAATATCACATCTTTAAATAGTTACACATCTTTAAATGACACATCTTTTAATTACACATCTTCAAATAGACTTGCAGTTATGTATGCAATGTCCCTAACTTGACTCTATATGCATGTGGTACCGGTTTTGGATATCAGAGGTATGTTACTGATTTATCCCCCATCTTTAAATCACATCTTTAAATCGTACTGACCATGAATGCATGAACACCAAGCAATGACTCAACAATGCACATCTTTATATGACTCAACATTTACACATCTTTAGATAACACATTTTTATATGACACATCTTTAAATTACACATCTTCAAATAACACATCTTTATATAACACATCTTTAAATCACACATCTTCAAATAACACATCTTTATATAACACATCTTTAAATCACACATCTTTATATAGCACATCAGTAAATCACACATCTTTAAATATCACATCTTTATATAATCACTTCTTTAAATCACATATCTTCAAATAGCACATCGTTATATAACACATCATTAAATCACACATCTTCAAATAAGACATCTTTATATAACACACCAATTTCACATCATCAAATAATTCACAAATTACACTTAGTCAAATAATTCATCAATTACACTTCGTTAAATAACTCATCAATTACACATCGTCAAATATTTTATTATTTACATATTGTTAAATAATTCATCAAAATCATCTACATAATTATAAGGACATACCCAATAATTGAACAATAGGTTTCTCCCTAAAAGTCACCCAAATCTTACCTCTCACGTAGTTATTATGCTTTGGTTTCCATTTCCGGGACTTAAAAAGAAGAAAAATAAAGGTTTTCCAATGATGGTGAAGGTGCCAAATACATATAATATCATGACTATCTATCTATTCGGTCAAATTAAATCAATTAGTTTCTGGAAAGAAAATAAAGGTGCCTGGAACTAATAATCTCTTGGTCAAAATTTAATCCGTGGTGAAAAGTAAAACACGCCTTTAACAAGAAAATTGAATTCAAACATGCTTGTAATTGTTTCTTTATTCAAAAAGAATTGAACAGAATCTAATTGTTCCATGGCCTTATAGCTAGCGACAAAACAAAACAATTATCCAATCAATAAAACATCATAAAACGGACATCGAAGTAATACGATTTTAAACCATCAAGTCATCGATGAATAAAACAGCAACCACATAAAATTTATATATCAGCCACAAAAATAAAACCTGGATCCCTAATTTATGAGGAAATAAATATCAACAAATATATTTGTAAACAAAGTCAATTATATAGTCACATCAACAAATTGGAACACGAATTTAACATGAATTCATTAAAAGATCATGAAACACAAGGAAGAAAAACACAAACCCTTCACTACCCACATGTTCATACAACCCTTATGGTGAATAGAGACTCCCCTTACCTCTAGTTTGCAGAATTTGATGAATTTCTACGGTGAAATCTCTCCCCTCACTTTGCCTCCTTGCCTCTTCTCTCCGCAACCCTAGTTTTCCTTTGATCTCTAATCTTTTCTATGTTTGTTGTAACCCTAATTCTCTCTAATGCTCTCCTCTATTTATAACCTTTTAACTTGGCTAGGTTTCTCTCATAACTATTTAACGGGTTTACTCTCCACTATTTACACCTCATTCTATCCTATTTAATTAAAACACTACTTAATTCCTTCATTCAAACCCCCATCTTAACTATTACACCACTGCTCTTATTTTTTTCTAAAAACATCTTTTTCTCCTTAATTTCTCTTAATCTCTTATTTTTCAACAACTAGCTAACTCATCTATTCTCTCAATGCCCACAATCCAACAACTTATTTTGAAAACACCAAACAGATAATTCCTAATAATATTAATATTACTAATATTATATAACAATAATACCAATAAATTAATATTTAAAAATTGGGGTGTTACATCATGCACAAGAAAAGAGCAGCCAAATTAATCTTAATAATATTGGTGGGAAGCATAGAATATAGGCAAGAAAGTTGCAAATGATTCCCATCAACAAGATCTTTGATACTCCGGCTCATATCATGGTAATGAACGTAAGGCACATGAGTGCAAAGAGATTCCTTATCTAGTCAAAGGTTATACCAAAACTAGAGTTACCATCCCTTGATTTGAATTGAAACTCATCTTTAAAGAGTTCAAATAATTTTAACAATAGAGTTTCAAATTGAAGATTCATTCTGAATAGTGGCATTTAAGACCAAATCAAAAGTTACAACCACCTTTTTATAATATAAAATCTTTAAATCAACATTAGTTTTAACGATATCAACTCATGTCCAATCAAAAAGCTAAAATCAATATCTTCACACTCACTGCATGTTTATTTACTCTCACCACATGTAAGATATATCAAAATCTTCAAAAAAAAAAAAAAAAAGCGAGTGATATCACTAAAGGACTAAAGTATATGGTGTAATTAATAAAGGGTTTTGTTAACGAGTGTCCCTAAAATGACGTGGTTTGAGTAATTAATATTTGGGTTAAATAAATTGTTCTTCCTTAAAACAATTATCAAATTTTGTTTTTTGTCTCCCTAAAAAAATTACCAAACCAAAAAAAAATTGCACGCAGTTTTTGTCTTTGTTGTTTTTCAAAATTTTCAAATTTTTTTAATTATCTCTAAACATTCACATTTTTGAATAATTTTTTTCAGAGATGTTTACAACATTGTAAAAAAAATAACAAAAATTTAGAACTTTTAACATGGGATGCATTAAATATGGACTTTTTGAATTTCAAATGTTCAAGATAAGAGTAACAAAAATCTTGACTTAGGCATCATTTGGCCTGACTTTTTTACAGTCCAAAAGCTACTTTAAAACAAAGTTAAAATTAAGGGTTTTAAGAAAAAAGTTAAAGTTGTTTTGTTACTTTATTATTTTTTTAGTTTTAAAGTTATTTTTAAGTTAAAAGTTGTTTGGCAAAATATTGTATAAATATATAATAAATAAAAAAATGTTAAAATATTTTTTGAAGGGAAAAAATGTTTAAAATATTTTTTTAGTAAGTACTTAATAGATATTGTGTTTGGTCTACCTTCTTAAAATTGTAGAGAAGTAGAAAAAAAGTCGGGTCAAACTGTACCTTAGAAATCAAATTTTGAGCTTCTTATTTTAAGAACTTTTTATAATGTCATAAGCATGTATGAAAACGTGCCACTTTTTTTTATGGGGACGAAAATGTGTCATTTTTAACTCTAAATATTTAAACCTCTTAATCTTAAGGGTCTAATTTATGTTGTAAAGTTTTTTCTATTTTTATTTCCTAAAGTTTGTGTTAATTTTACTTGTTGAGAAGCACCGATAAGAGACTTTAATGTGAATAATTTGCAATAATCATATTCAAAACCCTCATCCCCGTTCCATCTTGTCTCTGTTTGCAGTTCCATTTACTTGGTCCACACCCTTTGTCTATATAAAATCTAGTGTAAATTACACTTTTGGTCCTTTAAATATTTTTCAGGTTTCATATTGGTCCCCTAATTAATAAAAGTAACGTTTTGGTCCCTTAAATCTTTCTTTGTTGTCACTTTGGTCCCTTCCGTTAGTTTGTGTTAAAAAACGTTCACTTTTTGTCCCTTTAATATTTTTCAGGTTTCATATTGGTCCCCTAATAGAGGACCAATATGAAACCTGAAAAATATTTGAGGGACCAAAAGTGAACGTTTTTTAACAAAAACTAACGGAATGGACCAAAGTGACTAACATAAAAGATTTAAGGGACCAAAACGTTACTTTTATTAATTAGGGGACCAATATGAAACCTGAAAAATATTTAAAGGACCAAAAGTGTAATTTACCCTAAAATCTATGGTTTGCTATCCCTAATATACTAATACAAAAAGGGGCATATTAAAAGCAAGTAGCAAACACATAAGAAGCACTTCATTCTTCATTCCAATCAACACAATGCTAAGACTCATCCTTACTCTCTTCCTCATCTCTTACATTGCAGGTAACTTCCTCTCCTCTCCCTCACACACATTGTCTCTCTTCTAAACCACATCACATTCACAACTTGTTTTAAAATGAAAAATAAAATTTCATGGACATTCAATTTCTCTTTATCTACAATATATGGTCAATGACATGCAAAATGATGCTTAATTTAATTTAATATATGATTAATTTGGACTACGCTGAAAAATATGAACTTGATATTTAACGGTGAAATGAATTTATCATATACTCAATTGAACCAACGCAATATAAACGCGATTAACCAAGTATTGGATGTGTATGAAAATATGAATGCCTTAATATCATTACTCATTTAAAATTGATATGAAACTTTACAACTTGATTCTTTAAAACAGTGACCGAGGTATCAGCAACAACAATAACACTTTACAAGTGTCCTCACCAAATCTGGCCCGGGCTACAGCCCACTGCAGGAAAGCCTATCATAGCCCAAGGAGGTTTCAACCTTCCATCCAACAATGCCTACACAGTCCAACTTCCACCACTTTGGTCGGGTCGCATATGGGCCCGTGATCACTGCTCCTTCGACGCTACAGGTCACGGTCACTGCACCACCGGAGACTGCGGTGGTATCCTTTCATGTACTGGCCTTGGTGGCACACCACCGGCAACACTAGCTGAATTCACTTTAGGCAACGACCAAGATTTCTACGACATTAGTCTCGTCGACGGTTACAATCTTCCGTTAACGATAATGCCATCAAATGGTAACGGAAAATGTGAATTGGCTGGTTGTGTTAGGGATCTTAACGTTATGTGTCCCATGAGCCTTCAAGTTAGGTCAAGTGACCTCAATCACGTGGTGGGTTGTAAGAGTGCTTGTTATGCTTTTAACTCACCTAGGTATTGTTGCACGGGTAGTTATGGAAGCCCACAGGCTTGTAAGCCCACGACTTATTCGAGAATCTTCAAGTTGGCTTGCCCTAAGGCTTACTCTTATGCCTTTGATGATCCTACAAGTATTGTTACTTGTTCTAAGGCTAATTATTTGGTCACTTTTTGTCCATGAATTGATCAATTAGCATCTATGAAGCTCAGATACTTCAAAATGGAGACGTACCCATATCGGATATGTATCGGATACCGATACTCCACGGATAATCTCGAATACGTATCCACGGAGTATCAGAATTAATTATTTTAATTTAAAATATATATTTTATCGGATACTTATAAGATACTCGACAGATAAACACAGATACTTATTAGATACTTCACAAAGACGTATCCTGTAAAAAAATGAAGGGTAAAAAGTGAGATTGTGTTGTGAAAATTCAATGGAGATGTATATGATTCAATTTAAGATATGAATCACTATGTTTTTTAATTAACCAATTAAAAATTATGTTTTTTGTGGATGAAAGTAACGAGAGAGGAGATTCAATCAATCAACATTAAACAAACTTTGTTTTGAGTTCTTTTATTGATGCATTTGTTGATATTCTAACATATTAATGAAAATAGAATATGATTTATACGAAAAAAGTTTCATTTTTTATTTTGATCACATGTATTACTTTTTGTAAATTGTGATTTTTATGATTATATATTATTGAAGATTAATCAATGCTTATTTTTTCAAGGATTTTACATGCATATAAATTTTAAAATAAATATTTTGTTAACATATCTTAGCCGTATCGTATCCTAAATTTTAAAATTTCACTTATTCACGTACCCGTATCATATCGTACACGCACACGTACTACGTATTCAGCTTCATAAATTAGCATTTAGCTTATAGTTTGTTACTTTTAATGTTTGTTGTACTAGGCTAATGAACTACTACTCTGGAAAAAAAGAAAAAAAAAACAAGTTAATGAACTACTCCTATGTGTCTTGTGTGTACCATTCTAATTGTAACTGATTCATGTGCTATGGTAGTTGTTGAGATTTTTTATTCACATGGAAGTAGTTGAAGTGTTGAATTGTTCAAAACAATGATCTCCCAGTAGGGTAGGCATGAAAACCTTAGTAGTACGTTTATTTATTTGCCAATATGTGTTTGCAATTGTTGTGATTTGAATTTGATTTTAGAGTTTTATAATTGATAGACTATATAAATTTCATTGTGATTTGGATTTACGAACATGTGTACTTTATGTAAATTTTGTTGTTGGTTTTGTTCTTAAGGGAAAACATCTACACACACACAGATATATATATATGTTTGTTGGCCAAGGTTAGTATGATGAAGTTGATTTGCTGTCTCATTATGGTGAACTACTAAAATGCCTACTAGTAGAGGTTAAACAAGATTTTCAACAACTTATACAATTACCCAATATACTCTTTAATTACTTTTCTGTTTTTCACAATTTATACAAAAACTCAATATATTACAAAATTATTTTTTAACCCAAATATAAAGTTTTAAACACAAATTAAAAAATAATGATAAGAGAAATAAAAAGTTATGTAACAGACCAAATATATTTAATACCAAAATTTGGGACATTTAGGTGCAATGGTTACTCCTTCAAAAAAAAAAAAGGTGCAATGGTTATATTTTGGAGACAATTTAAATCTCTAATTTTTTAAAATCCCTTAATCAGAAGTTCATCCTCTTCTTGTTCTTAAGTTAAAATAAAAAATAATCACCTTCCTCCTTCTTCATTTCCTTTTATTTCTTCCTTTCTTAAATCAAAATCACATACGTTTTTAACTTCTAAGGGACTAAAATTGTATTTTTGTATTTTGTGAGGACTAAAAATGAACTTTCATAATATGTAATACACCTCAATAATAGCTTTTGCTTTCAGACAGATCCAAAAAAAGTCACTATCCCTTTACTAAAACCAGCAAATTGAAAATGCATAGTATTACCAAACTTTATAGTTCCAACAAGTCCAAAACAATTATACCAACAAATTCAAAAGACTATGTGTACCAACAAATACAACTTAAAAATTTAAAAGTTCATGGTACCATCAGAATAGAACCAACAAGTAAGGAATCAAAATGAGAATACAACCAACAAAAACAAATTAAAAATCCAAAACACAATACAATTAGAAATAGCAAAACATAAACAAAGTAGACCACCACACAAAGAACAAGCACCATGTTTTCTTAAGGAAGAAGTTGATGGTCACAATTATTTGGGCATACTCACATATTTAAAAAAGGTAGTATAGGATAAAAGAATTAAATAACTTGTATTTTTAAAATAACTAAATTATATATATTTGGTTGTGTGTGTTTAAATCATTGTGACCATTTGTTATGGACCAACCAGAAGGCCAATCCAACAATGACACGTGGACTAAACGTCCATCAGGCCAAAGCTCATCGCCTGAAGGAACACGACAATATCAGTGCATGTCACCTCACCAGAGCACGCCCTCGTGCATCGGACACCATACATGTGTCCTCTAACCTCCTCCTAATCACGCGTCGCATATTACGGAAGCAGTTATTCTCACACACGCCTATATAAGGGAGAGTTAACTTCACCCTCAAGGTATGATTCACTTTACCCACATTTTTCACGCATTTTTTTTCAGTTTCAATACTGATTTGATCGTCGGAGTGCTAACGTGCCTGCAGGCACCTTCCGTTCCACCGCGAAGACTCATCACCACCGTACCAGAGCACTTTTCGCCACTGTTGCCTCCATCAATTCCTCACCGGACATATCACCATTCAAGTATTCTCCTCTCTTAAGTCTTCGACTTTTCACATGAGAAATAATATTTGAATAACCATTTTTTGACAACTTTTGTGATTTTCTTTCTCATACTTACATTGTGTTTTTACTTTCTCTCTCTATTGCTTTGGTTTTTGTGTCACTACCTAAATTCTTTTGTATATTTTGGTTGTCCATAAAGTTGTCCTAACAAAGGGTTTTTTTAAATAACATTCCTCTTTCACATAGGCAACATTCTTCCACTTGGTGTAAATGTCCTCATTTTTCCTTTTAATTGTCTATTTAGTCTATAAACGAAGTGACAAACATTATCTAAAAATTATCTAACAATATTGACATTTTCAGTTGAATTAGACTTTAGAAACTTTTATTTTTTTTTCCTTTTCAACTAGGGGTTAAGTTGTCTCTTAATTTTTATAACTAACATCTTGTTAATGTCAAATCATTAGCATAACCACCAACATTAATTATTTAAGAGATGATTCAACTATGTATTTTGGATCAAAGACTCATTTGTTTGGTTTTATTCCGCAAAGATTCTCTTTCTTATAAATTAATTAGGACTTTGTGTTAACCCACTTAAATTGATTCGATGATGTTGGTTTGATACTTTTAAAGTGTTTTTCTCTCAAGATCTCATGTTCGATTCTCCTCGATACCTCGATTATCTCCAATACCAATTTTGATGGGCCAATTTAGTTTCTTGAGAAGGAAAAAAATTAGATAATGCTTATTATCGCGAGATGTTTTATCCTGAACCAATCACGACAACAAGCATTATTATATGCAGGGGTCGGGGTTCGAACCCCGGACACCCCACTTATTCACTTTAAAAAGTGAATTCTAGCCACTACGCTACGTGACCAAAAAAAAATTGGTTATACATGGTTAGTATGGTTCTTTTAAGAGATTCTCTTCTCGTTGGTGGTAATTTTGCTAGGGATTTTTTGCTATATTTAGCACTGCCCAAAAAAATTTAGACTCCATGTTGTTGTTTTTTTTATAGACAAACACATTACAAAAAAATATGAGATTTCAATATTTATTTTATTTTATTTGTTTAAAAATTCATTGACTACAAAACCAACTCAAGTACCACTTTCAGTCAATTATTATCCTCTTCTCCGAACGCTACCATCCCAAACCGAATAAACCTCAAAACTTCAAACCAATGGCAACAAACGAACCCGTTCAATTAGAATCCGACCCGACTCCAACACCTTCACCACTTCTCGTAGACATGGACGAACTCAAAAAGGTTTTCAACAACTTCGACGCAAACGGCGACGGCAAGATCTCCGTCAACGAACTCGAAACCGTTCTCCGAACACTCAGATCCGACGTACCTCAACAAGAAGAACTCCGACGCGTCATGGAAGAACTCAGCACCGACCGCGACGGTTTCATCAACTTATCTGAATTTGCCGCGTTCTGCCGCTCCGACACCACCGACGGCGGCGATTCAGCCCTTCGCGATGCGTTTGATCTGTACGATAAAGACAAAAACGGACTCATTTCAACTGAAGAGCTTCATCTTGCACTGGATCGTCTCGGAATGATGTGTTCCGTTGAGGAATGTCAAGAGATGATCAAGTCTGTTGATTCTGACGGTGACGGTAGCGTTAACTTCGAAGAATTCAAGAAGATGATGACAGCAAAAGTCAAGACTCACACCGTTAACGAGTCTGTTAATTAGACGGTAGAGATTTTCTCAGTCTTCATTGCCGCCGGTAGAAGTTCCGGTAAATCTCCGGTAAGAGCTTTCACCGTATGTTTTCACTTTGCTTTTAACATAAATGAATAAATATAGATAAATAATGAGCAAATTGCTCCACTGAAACTTTAGACTTAGATCTAAATCGAAGACGAAAATAGAAATTTCGTATATTATCAAATTTGTAATTGGAATGAAACTTTTGTTCTTCACGTTTTTCTTTAATCATGATTATTGCAGCAGCTTAATTAAATTATTATTTTAGATTTCTATGTTTGAGTTAATTTGATGTGTGTTTGGTTCTCTTGTGATAACAATTGACTTTCACAGTAAACAAATTGTACGGTGAAGTTCATAAGAATTTCAATATAGCTTACCAAAAAAATGATAGCATATATAAAAGCAATTTAACGTTATTTTTTCTTTTGTTAGAAAAATAGCCTCTGCAAACTTATACATAAGCCCATATTATGATAAGTGTTTGTGTTATAAGCTGATTATACAAATAGACCCAAAGTTAATATGATCAAAATAGATTTATTTTGCGACAATTTTTTTGTTAAGAGATTATAAGATTTTTTTTACTAGTTTATTGTGATTTTTATAAGCTACTTCAACTTGCGTTTGCTTATATTTTCTTAGTTAAATCGCCAAAACAATGTGAATTTAATTAGCTATCAGCTAACCTATCCGTTATCAGTTAGTTTATTCACTATCAACCATATAAGTTTATCTGCTGTGAATTAGTTTATTTGGTATCAGCTATAGAAGTTTATCCGCTATCAATTAGCTTATTTGGTATCAACTATAAAAGTTTATCCGCTATCAACTAGTTTTTAGTTATAAACTATGTTTTACCAAATTTCACAGTAAATTGTATAGTGCACAAGTTATTAATAGCCATAGAATTGAGTAGTACAGTAGATTTGGAGGGAGACCCTCCAATATGATATTTTTCCTACTTCCCTTCCCTCACCACTTGCTATGCTCAACTGAGATGGGTATAGAGTATCTTACAACAGATACCAACACTAGAATCTAGTTACATATATTTTCTGATTTCACAATAATAACCCTAAAACGGTCCCTTACAAAAATAAATCGAAACATTTAAGTCATTGAAACTTTTGTCTATGTGAAACTTTTTCATCCACCATGTCATTCACCATGTTGTCTACATGTCATGTGATGTATTTAAGGATCAATGTTGTCTACATGTCATGTGATGTATTTATTATTGACGCACTTTTTTTTCATTCTTCCTCCATTTTCACTCTGTTTTTGCCCAAATCAAGCACGGTGAACAACCCTAAATCTCCATCTAATGATATAAATTTTCCCTATCCTCTTCGCTCGATTGAATGCAGGGATGAATCATTCACACATTGAATGTGTGTTTCCCTTTTCACTTCATATTCATTTTAGGTTTCACCCTCCTCTCATGCGTTCTCTTGTAGTGCTAAAAGGACGCTTAATTTCTTCACATGACATGCAAGTAACATGGTGGACGGAAAAGTTTCTCTAAAAAAAACCCAATTTTTAGATGATAGTTTAATTAGAGGATTTAAATGTCTCTTTATTTTTGTAAGGGACTAAAATGAGTTTTTTTTTTTATTGTGAGGGAGTAACTTGGGTCCATAGTTTTTTGTGAGGGACCACTTTGGGTCATCACTCATAAAAAAAAAAGAGAAAAAAAATCACTGATTTATGTTTTTTTTAAGTAATTTAATGGTTTGATCCATAGACTAAGTCTATAAAAGCATTCGAACTCTAACTTTTGCATATTATTTTTGTAGCTGTCAACTTAATTGCACTTGCATATTATTTTTGTAGCTGTCAACTTAATTGCACTTATATAGGACCAAAAGTCACCAAAAATCACAGATTTTGACATCAAAAGTTACTACCAAAGAATATATCCCAGAGAAATTATACCCGACATTAACTATAGGCAGTAGCTGTTGGTAAGCTCAATTCCACGAAGTTAGTTTGCAACACATGATTTATCTATAATAAAGAAGCTATGTTTCAAAAAATGAAAATAATGAAGAAGCTACATTTAAAATATGAGACGAATGTAGGTTACTTGATTTATGATGATCATCATGTGAATGATCAAAGTCCATTTCAACATTCATTGTAGACTTTTAGTAAAGTTGTCTATAGTGATGATTATTGCCACAACTTTTTGAACTTATATGTACTTACATAGAGTTGGAGAGTGTGCAAATACATACTTTGAACTTTTCAAAATTACATATATCATCTTATTTTATTTACAATTTTTTACCAAGAAACTCTCAATGTTTTCACCTTCTCAAACTCTCATCTCACTAGGGGTGACAAATTAGATCCACTATTTCATAAACATCTAATCCATTCACTTTAGAAAATAAACTAATGATTGGATCCAATCCATTCATTTTATTATAATATGGATGAATCACAATTCATCCTTTTTTTTAAAATTCAATGGATCATATTAAATGATAATACAAATTGATTAAATAAAATTTAAACTATTTATTGATAAAACTAAATTAAAATTGATAAATTGTGGATAACAACCACTGGTCGTTGAAATTGCCACCCATTAGTATGATCACCTTTGTCCGCTGTCGTTTGCAACCTTAGTGATCGTCGTTTGCGTTGTGATAATTGCCGTCTTCGCACAGATGATTGTTGTTTATTATGATTTTTTTAAAAGGTCAAAGATATTATAGATTAAACCTCCCTTTGTTTATTATGATGATATAAACTTTTATATTTTAATTGATATATTTTTCTTTTTTTAGGGGAGGATATCATTTTCTTTTTTATGTTTATTTCAAAAACTTTTCTAAATCACAAAAAATTCAAAAAAAAAAAAAAGAGTGGAAGGAGATTCAAAAAGTTTAAAAAATAGTTAGTAAGAGATTGTTGAGAGAGTATGATGTAAAGAGAAGAAAATTGTGAGAAATGAGCATGAATGATGAGAAATGAGAGGGAGTATTTATAAGATGGCAACCGATACATTCCGGCAGCCTGGTGTATTTTTTTGTGTTCCTTTGAGACGGTTTTGTTGTTCCTTTTGTAGCGGTTTTGTGTTTGAAATTTAAAAATGAAAAAATCAGTATGCATTTAGCGGCGGTTTTAGACCCCGAAAATTATCGGCAGCTAAATCCGCCACAAAACAAGTGTTTTCTTAAAATAAATTGATTTTTTTTCAAGGATGTCGCTATCATTATAAAACTGTCGGAAACGACAACAAAATTTGAGTTTTAGCAGACCCATTTCCGGCTGTTTTGGCCGCAAATGACATAAAAACTATCGAAGTCTTATGTGGATTTTCGGTTGCCAATAAACTTGCCGGTAATTTCATGTTTTCTTGAAGTGCAAGCAAAATTTATTGACGAGGGTACAATGAATAAACTCTAAATCCGTTGCAACTAATATACATCACACACCTTAAAGACATAAAAGAGGCTTACTCCATGGATTTGAAAATACTAAATTTTTATTTCTATCCTCCTTACAGATAAGCCAAGATGAAGACAAATATTTAACAGGGTCCACCAGCTTCAAAAATGTCTATTTTATATAAACATTGACCGTCGTCATATGATTCTTTCCGGTTGTTTACAACGACCATAACTCACATTAGTGTAGTTCATTTTTTTTTTGTACAACACATTAGTCTAGTTTTAATAATAGAAAAATGCCAAATATCTTGAAAGAGTTGTGCTATTTGTAGCGAAGCAATTTGTCCAAAATTTATCGCGAATAGCCTATCACCGTTAGATTAGCAATTGTTACAATACATTGTCGTGATATGGTCTTAAACTACTATCTTGGGACAAATAGCATTTTCCTTTGCTATGAATAACACCACTTAATATTGCTAAAATAATAAGATAAAAAATAAAGTTCAAGTTCTACATGAAACAATTACAAACAAACAAAAGACTAAAAGATACAAAATAACTACTCTTTCTGCTTTGAGTTAAAGTTAGTTCTTATTTTGTGTTCTACTTTTTTCCTTCTCATCTTAAACATGCTATCACTGCTCCTCTGCATACAAATGCACCATCATAGCCCTAATATTCATCTCTCTTCCTATCTCCCTATCTTTATTTCTACTGCCAGCATGACAGCCAGATAAACAAAAAGAAAGAAGAAAACAAAAGCCAATGTGTTACTATATAGTTTGGTCAGATAAACAAAATCCTAGAAAACAAAAGCCCATATGTTGACAAAATTTATTTAAAATTTGAATTTAGTTTAGAAAAAAATAACATAAAAATACCACATGGATAGTGTTGCATAATTGGAAGACGGTTAGCTATCCAACCAATTTATATCCAAACCATCAGTGTTCACTAGTTTTTATTGACTGGTCAACTATATGCTCATGATCTCCTTTGCTTTTGTTGCCTGCAATACACTCACCACAAAGTACACTCACATGCAAAGTTGCGGTTATGAAAAAAACAAATGTGGTTGGAAAGGAGAAACTACACAATTGTAAAAAAAAATATTATTATATTATTGTTATTATTTATTCCATAACACGGAGAGCATTTTACTTTTGGCTATAAATATGAACGAAGGTACTACTCCGTCCCAAAATATAAGCAAAAATGAGTCAACATAAGTTGATGTATTTAATATACAAATTTTGAACCAAATACATTAACTTTTGTTAACCAATTTTTGTTTATATTTTGGAAAGGAGGGAGTATAACATAGAGAGCACTTCACTTTTGACGGGTTGGAACGAAGCAAAGGAAAAATGGGTAGAGAAGGCGGGTCGACATTGGACATTGTATAATGTCTAACACTGACCATGTCTTTTATCACGAGATATACCACTTTGTAACCTCGCCAAAAAAATATATATTGATTTATCACTTTTCTCCTTATCCAACAATATATCCATCCGCTATTGATCATTATTACTAGGGTTTCACATAAATAGGGTTCATTTATCTATACTATAAAAAAAATAACATTATCTGACTTTTTTGGGCTGATTTTTGTCTTTTTTTAAAATTATCCTCAATTTTTAAAACAAATAACACGTATAACAAATAGATAAGATTAAATTCAAATATTAAAATAAAAGTGTAACAAACACGATATGAGTATATATATGTCCAATTTTTTTCATTTATCCTCTAAAAAGTGTAACAAACTAGATGAATATATATGTACTTACTTTTTCATTATCACAATTATACTCTTAAACAATTTTTTCTATAATAAAGATTGTTGTTGGTTGTTAACGTACAAAAGTAAGTATAAGTTTTATATCGTTCCACAGGGATTATCGTGATATCATAAACCGTTCAACGTCGATTATCGTCTTAAGTTAGGGTTTAACCTTTTTTCATTACTACACTACTCAACATTAAAAACGTAATAAATAAAACGTAGAGTAATAGGACATAAAAATGTGTTAGGATTAAAGTTCATCAATCAAACATCGTTTGTATTCGATTGATCATAAATACGGATTCTAGCTTTTTCTTATATATGACATTATCACGTATTACTCGACAACGTCATTGATTTCCCAAATGACGTCGTGAGATCGATCGTATCGTTTAATCGATGATTTCTCAATCTATTAAACGATTCTAAAGCTTTACGATCCAATACTTAATGTAATTATCAAAACCAAATCCCATTTCTAGAATTTCTTATCTTGATAGAATATCATTCTAAACCTAGATTCAAAAGTATTTTTCAACATCATTTAAATCAAATATAAGAGTGAAAAGCAAGAATAAATTCAATGGTATATAAAAATGCTAGAATCATATATTTAATATATCAAAAGTTTACAACATGGAATGATTGATTACCTATTAATCCCGACAAAGGAGATTAGTTGATCATTGTCATGATAACTATTGCAAAACAAGAAAGGAAGATGAAGATATGTTAAGGCTTGATTTCTCAAAGCTTCTTAATGTAATCTTCAATTCAAATCCTTTTGCTATTTGAAGTTTGCCTCCTTCTATGCCTATTCTCTCTCTTAGAAATCAAATATTTAA
Organism: Medicago ruthenica; assembly: GCA_018208015.1. Taxonomy (NCBI): domain Eukaryota; kingdom Viridiplantae; phylum Streptophyta; class Magnoliopsida; order Fabales; family Fabaceae; genus Medicago; species Medicago ruthenica. The sequence goes on from WNNG01000186.1 coordinate 110,675, forward strand.
AGCTCTGGAAGTTGTAAAATCTGATAAAAAACTAACTATCTGAAAAAATGAGCTTCAAAAGTATTTATATTTCTGAGAAATTGCACGCTCGCTACAAGCGACCAGCCTGTCGCTGTAGCGAGGACAACTTTCTGGCCAATGGTAGAGCTCCACGTCATCCTTGAGCATTAAACCGCCCTTTGGTCGCTGTAGCGACAAGGTATGTCGCTACAAGCGATGGTATCTTAAAATTCCCTGCCTAGGCTCGCTTCTAGCGTCCAGTTCATCGCTTCAAGCGATGAACTCTTGAAAATCCCTGCCTAGGCTCGCTTCTAGCGAGGCTTCTGGCGCTTCAAGCGATGGCTTCATGGAAATCCCTGCCTATCCTCGCTTCTAGCGTGGCTTCTGGCGCTTGTAGCGATGGCTTGAGAAAAACTTCATTTTCTTTGCTCCAATCAGGTCCAAGCATGTATTTCCTGCATAATAACATGGGGTAAGACTTAGGATCACAAATATTGCATTTTTAGCACAAATATGCTCTTATCCTAAGGTAACTTGTAAAACAAGTAACATAAGTGCCTTAAAATGTATCAAAAGATAACAACTTTTAGGCACTTATCAAACTCTCCCCAACTTACATTTTTGTTTGTCCTCAAACCAAAGAATCAAAAGGAAATTTTCATAGCTTTTAACCAAAGTATTGAGCAATTAGCAAAGGATTCAAAAGTTTGAAGAAATAAATATCAGATGAGTGATTCAAATGTGACTGCGCAAGCTAGAGTTCAGTTTCTCATTGAACGAGATACATACTATAAATGTGAACTAGTTCTAAACACAAAGAATCAAATCACACAATCCTAAACAAGCAACATGTTTAAATTTGAACCAAACCTAACACACTTCTATATAAAGTATATGAACAATTTGAAATCTATTGTGAGGGTATGAACACTCATCCAACAAGCATGATAACATTCCAATTAAATTATGTGTCCATCTAATTATCATTTCTAAAAGCATAAAAGGCATTGATCATAAGGTCTTTAAGGGTTGTAATTGGGCTAGGTTACAAAAGAATTGTCATATGTAGGATATTTGAATTCAAATGGCCAAGCAAGAGGAACATTCAATCTATTTACAAACTTCCTCCTTTTTCCAATACAACTCTTGGTGAACTATAAATTTTTCTTTTCTTGATTGATCTTGACAACTTTTTCTTTGAATTATTGCAAACCTTTTCATTTTTCTCTTTTCTTTTTCTTGGTTTGCTTTTCTTTCTTTTTTTTTCTTTTTTTCTTTTTCTTTCTCTTTTTCTTGTTGTCAAGATCAATTATCATCATTCACCATTACATTGACATAAACATAACCTCCCTTTCTCCCCAACTTAGTTCAATGACACCCTAATCGAATGTTCCTTTATTATTATGGCAAAGGTCAATAAAAACGATGGATAAGGGTTCAAAAGAAAACAACTATCAGAATTCAATAAAGAGTTAACTATGAACTGAAATTTTTTTTTTACAAACTCCGGCAATTTAAATAAGCAATTGAGCTTATTAAAATTGACAGTTCACAGTTAACAATTCTGATTCAATAGGCTCAGAGGGGTTAACAGATACTCACACTTCTCACAGGGTAGGTTTATTTGGTCAAGTATTTCACTCAATTTCAAAAAATTGCCTTGATCATTTCAATGCTTTTATACAATTTAAAACAACAAAAGATTTAACATAAAATAACTGAGTTAAACATGATATGTTGGTCTCCTGCATATATATACAATGGTTGAAGATACCTCACATTTTGGCTAGTTCTATATTGGTTCAAAACTAAACATATGCTTGCGTAAAACTGAATAGATTAAACTTGTGTGTAAAGAACTTATTCACATTCAAGAATATACCTAGAAAAACAAGAAAACGAGTACCTTAGCTGCGCGCTTTAACACTCATTCTATCATTATCACTCAAATGATTCTAAGCTCAAGCATTGGCTTTTGAATCTTTCATCTTTCTTTCCAAATTGTTGGGATAATTAAAAAAAAAAAAATTTTACCAAAAAATAAATAACAAAGCATAAATAAAGCATAAAATACACTAAACATATAATAACCAAAATAAATAACATAAACCAAAATAACATCATCCATGGTACAAAAGCATAACCAAAACAAAGTACATAGCATGAACAATGTTATAAAGTACAAAGCATAATAAATAAAACGAAAGGAATGATAGAACAAAAATCTGCAGCTTGCATCAAGATCAATCAGAATCCATGTCGTCTGAATCCATCAAGTCTGCAGCCAGATGGTCGATGCTCCGAGTACCCTCCGAGGAGTCATCGCCATGGTCATCGTCAACATCAGCATCATCATCACCATCATCACCAGCATCATCATCACCAGCATCTGCAGCAGCTGCCCCTCCAGAAAAGAAAGGCCTGTCCCCAGGCCAAGCAATATGCTCGTGGAAGAAGGCTGGCGTCCAAGTGTTGTGGCCGCTATCGTGCAAGTGACTCTGAATCGTCGTGAGAGCACGATGATTAGACGCATTCTGCGCCATGAGAAATGAGCTAACCAGAGATGGGTCCCAACTAGAGAAATCCAATGGTGGAAAGGTTGGGGCCTGAGGGTCGCTAGGATGATGTGGTGCTGGTGGTGGTACTGTAGAAGGTCCAGCTGAAGTGGAAGGTCCGGCAGAGGAAGAAGGTGGGGCAGTAGGTGAGGGGGTAGAACAATACCTATTGATGTACCTGTCATCAATAGGGTTTTTTATCTCTTCATCCACTTGAGTAGGCAAGTGTATCTAGCCTTTCTACACAATCCCATTATTAAACCAGGGAAGGTCAATGGGCATTTAGGTTTGCCTGGGGGTAGGATACCGCTCTCTGCCACAACTCTCATCTCATTAGCTATAATTCTAGCAACGTCAACCTGACGGTTGCTGAGGATATAGTGGAGTAGAGGTGTGACATCAAGTGTAGTAGATGAAGTGTGTCACTTAGGCCTTATATTATAAAGAATGAGGGTAAGTACTACCTGAGCAGGTGTGGTCATGTCATCTCTGAAAGCTCTGAAAGGCTTACCCGAAGCCTTGCTCACATCATAATGCTTCCCCTCTTGGAAGATTTCTCGTGCTATTAGATCGTGATCCCAGTTCCCGCTCCTTTGGTGTTCATGGAAGTCACAAAGCATCTCCGACGCTGTTGGGTCATCAGACTCACAAAGCACCAAAGGCTTACCCAAGTCTGAATTAATGGACATCCGATCAAACGCAATGGTGCGCCCTCGCACATATGTCGTCCATGTGAATGGGTCTGAAGGGTCGGCTGGAATCGCATTTGCATAAAACTCCCGCACGATATCGTAGTTAATCTTCCTCGGAGGAGTGCACACTATTCCCCATTTTCTTTCATTCAGCATGTGCGCAATCCCTCCATAGTTCCCTTCTTCCGAAATCTGGAACTGTTTCTCGGTCCATATCCTCCTTGTTTTAAGCTCCTCATACCGCTCTTGGTTCCTTAAGCTTAAGAAGCGGCTTGCATCATGTGGCTGAGGATTTTGTTGGGGTCTTGAAGAAGAACCCTCAACATTCCGTGATCTCTTCGATGAAGATTTTGGTGCCATTCCTACACAAAGATTAAACAGACAAAAAATAGGTAGGATTCAAGTCAGCATCAGATCAAAAGAAAAATAAAACCAATTCTGGGTTTCGTCGCTACAGCGACAGGATGGTCGCTTGTAGCGAGCGAACCCAGAAAATGCTGGTTTCCTGCGCTACAAGCGCACTGTAGCGAGGAAAAACCCTTTTCTAAATTTGTAATTTTTCTTGATTCTAACCTACTTGTGGCATGCGAAAATAACCCTAAAGCTAATATAAATGAATAACAATCACTAAAACTTCCTCTTCATCAAAAACCCTAAATTTATTTTGAAATTTTGGAAATTTTTTTCAAAATACGATTTGAATGAACAAGAGGATGAAAGGAGAGTTTGCTAAGTGATTCTAGTTCATTTACTAAAGCTTAATCTACAGATAATCATGGGTATAGCAACAAGGATTATCCTAAATTCAAAAATTTCAAAACCTTAAAACCCTAACTTCTTAATACGCATGCAGGCACATTTAATCATGTATAAAGCTTCAAACAGCAACAGATAAGTACGATTTACATACCTGATTGAAGAGATTTGCAAGAAAGCACAGGTACAGAGTTTGATTTGCAAGATTTGCAGAAATTTGCAGAAAAATAAAGTATAATGCAGAAAGTATAAAAGACTTGGAATGGAATGTATTACTGTGTAAAGGGATGCGAAAATAATAAACCAAAACGGCTAGTGCAATTAATAAGGTGGTTGGGGGGTAGGGGAAAAGTTACTAGTGGCCTGGGAAACTTAAATGGCAGTTTCTGCTACGGTCGCTACAAGCGGGCGACCTGTCGCTACAGCGACAGGCTGTAAGCCCATCGCTACAAGCGTTGACTGGCGCTACAAGCGCAATGCTAGAAAGTCATCGCTACAAGCGACCGTACGTTGCTACAGCGACATAGTGCAAAGTTCATCGCTACAGCGATGAATCTGTCGCTGTAGCGACCATGACAGGAAACAGAAAAATAAAATTTTGAGTTCTTGCCACTATCCCTACATGTATAAATAACTGTACAGAACTAAAATAACACTTAAAATGCAACATACTTACAAAATTGGGGTGCCTCCCAACAAGCTCTTGTTTAACGTCATTAGATCGACGCCTGATTCGCTTATGCTTAAGAATTGATGAGTGAAATCGTCGTCGTGTGCCGAACAACTTCACCGCCAAAATATGGCTTCAGCCTCTGTCCATTCACTGTCCATGTTGACTTAGTGATAGGATCTTCTAGCTCCACAGCTCCAAAAGGTTTGACCTCCTTGATCATGAACGGACCGGACCATTTAGACTTCAATTTACCCGGAAATAGTCTTAGCCTTGCATTGAACAGCAACACCAATTGATCGGGCCTGAATTCCCTCTTCATGATCTTCTTGTCATGATACCGTTTGACCTTTTCCTTATAAAGCTTGCTTGACTGATAAGCTTGGTCACGCATTTCTTCGAGCTCATTCATCTGAAGCTTTCTCTTCTCCCCCGCTTGCTCTTGATCAAAGTTCAAAAACTTTAGCGCCCAAAACGCTTTGTGCTCCAACTCGACCGGCAAGTGGCATGCTTTCCCATACACCAACTGGAATGGTGTGAAACCCGTAGGAGCTTTGTATGCGGTCCTATAGGCCCACAATGCTTCGTCCAGTTTCACAGATCAATCCTTCCTTGATGATGACACGGTCTTCTCAAGTATCCGTTTGATTTCACGGTTGGATACCTCGGCTTGACCGTTGGTCTGTGGATGGTATGGTGAAACTACCTTGTGCTTTACTCCATAGTGCTCAAGTACTTTTGCCAATTGTTGATTGCAGAAGTGAGAACCTCCATCACTTATTAGCACTCTTGGAGTTCCAAATCGGGAAAAGATGTTTCTTTTCAGAAACTTGACCACCGTCTTGCTATTGGCTTTCGGGGATGCTATTGCTTCTACCCACTTTGACACATAATCAACAGCCACCAGAATATATTCATTAGACATGGAGGATGGAAACGGCCCCACAAAGTCTATCCCCCAACAGTCAAAGACTTCGACTTCAAGGATACTTTGCAGAGGCATTTCATTCCTTTTTGAAATCCCTCCAGTTTTCTGGCAACTCTCGCATTCCTTCACATGCTCGTATGCGTCTTTGAACAAAGTGGGCCAATAAAAGCCTGCTTGAAGAACTTTTGCTCCAGTTCTTTCACCGCTGTAATGACCACCATATGGCGAATTGTGACAATGCCACATGATGTCCTTGGCTTCTTCTCTTGCAACACATCTCCTTAACAAGTGGTCTGCTCCAATCTTGAAGAGGTACGGGTCATCCCAAATGAATTGAGTTGCGTCTCTCATCAACCTCTTCTTCATTTGCCATGTGTAATCCTCCGGTATGAACCCCGTTGCTTTGTAATTGGCCATGTCAGCAAACCATGGTCTTTCTTGCACCATAAGCAACTTCTCATCCGGGAACTCTTCAAGAATATCCCTCTCATTCTTCGTTATCTCATCGTTCACCAATCTTGACAGATGATCAGCTACTAGGTTTTCAGTCCCCTTTTTGTCCTTAATCTCCAAATCAAACTCTTGGAGTAGCAACATCCAACGGATGAGTCTCGGCTTTGAGTCGGGTTTGGTGATTAAGTACTTGATAGCTGCATGGTCAGTCCAGATAACAATCTTTGAACCTATGAGATACGAACGAAATTTTTCCAATGCGAACACTATAGCAAGTAATTCTTTTTCAGTGGTGGCATAATTGACTTGTGCGTCATTTAAAACTTTACTTGCATAGTGTATAGCATGAAAAATTTTGTTTTTGCGTTGACCTAACACTGCGCCTACCGCATAATCACTTGCATCGCACATAAGTTCAAAATCATAGTTCCAATTTGGTGCGGTGATTATGGGTGCGGATGTTAAGCTATCCTTTAAACTTTCAAAAGCATGTAAACAATCAATATCAAAATCAAAAGACTTATCTTTGTTGAGCAAATTGCTCAATGGCTTTGCAATTTTTGAGAAGTCTTTAATGAATCTCCGATAGAACCCGGCATGGCCTAGGAAACTTCGGATTCCTTTGACGTTGACTGGTGGTGGAAGCTTTCCTATCACATCAATCTTAGCTTTATCAACTTCAATACCCTTGGAGGAGATCTTGTGACCAAGGACTATACCCTCGGTTACCATGAAGTGACACTTCTCCCAATTGAGCACCAAGTTGGTTTCCTTGCACCTTTTCAGTACCGTGTCCAGATTCTTCAAGTACAAATCATATGATGACCCGAAAACTGAGAAGTCGTCCATAAACACTTCAATGCTCTTCTCTATCAAGTCTGCAAAGATGGCTTGCATGCATCGTTGAAATGTTGCTGGAGCGTTACATAATCCGAACGGCATGCGTCGATATGCAAATATCCCAAAAGGACAAGTAAATGCGGTCTTCTCGTGATCGTCTGGATTCACCGAAATCTGATTGTAACCCGAATATCCATCAAGGAAACAATAAAAAGCTTGTCCTGACAGTCTCTCTAGCATTTGATCGATAAATGGTAGAGGAAAATGATCCTTTCTTGTTGCTTTGTTAAGCCTCTGGTAATCGATACACATCCTCCAACCAGTGACGGTTCTTGTCGGTATGAGCTCATTCTTCTCGTTCGTGATTACCGTCATACCTCCCTTATTAGGGACAACTTGAACCGGACTAACCCAAGTGCTATCCGAGATCGGATATATCATGCCGACTTCAAGTAGCTTAACCACTTCTTTCCGGACTACTTCCTTCATGTTTGGGTTTAGCCGTCTTTGAGGTTGTGCTACCGGCTTATAATCCTCTTCCATCATGATCTTATGCATGCAATAGGATGGACTTATCCCTTTTAAGTCGGATAGTGTCCAGCCTATTGCTTCCTTGTTGGACTTCAAAACTTCTACCAATTTTGTTTCTTCATGGTTTGATAAGGAGCTACTAATGATGACCGGTTTGGTACCCTCTTGATCAAGAAATACATACTTCAAATGTGAGGGCAAGATCTTCATCTCCGGCTTCACTTCTTCCACATAGTTGACAATACACATAGATTGTTCAAAAGCCAAAAGAACATAACCAAACCAAGAACAACAAACTAGCATCCGCTCTTTCAATCTCTTACGAACCCGAACTTTGGCAATATAAGAATGAGAATCCACAGTCTTTTTCCCAATTCAGTTATGGATAATTTCTTTGACCTGTGTTTGCACAATTCGACTATCATTGGTCTCAAAATTTTCCAATTTCCTCAGATGTTTGAAAGTAGGTTGCTGATTAGAGAGATTGTTGTGATGGGAGTTAACCACATAAGAAGCAAGCTCCCTCCGGCAGTCCCTGGGCGGCTCTCGGTTCTTGAGCATGTTGGGAAAGGAGATTAGGCAGCAGTTGAAAGAGCTGCTCGAAACTCGTTCCAGTACCGCTACCTCTTCGACTGCGAGAAGGAAGCCGGATGAAGAAGATGACTCGACTCGCGTCTGGGAAAATCATGTTAAAGAGAACTATGAGGAAGCATAACCTAGTAAGAAGAAGAGCTAGCAGCGGAGAAGTTTTTATAGAATGGAACAAAACAAGAAAGCGGAACAGTGCGCGCCGCTAGGTGCTCTTATTTCCACATAGGATAGGCAAGTGTGGTAATAACCCAGTAGGCCTTTGGTGCGGGGTCTTAACTTATTTGCATACTATACTAAACGATCGGCCACTACGGTGCCGAAGGTTCGGAGGACTCCTCCACGAATGGCTTATCGTATCACTGCTGCTAGTCAGTCTGGTCCATTCATTCTACTATCGCCTCTGTCTTCTTGGGGGTCTACGGCAATTCTTTTTTTTAGATACAACACGTCCCATGAACGGGACTCCCTCGAGTCGAAATTCGCATTTGCTAAACTGCCTTATTCAATCAACTACAATAAGAAGAAGGACAGGCCTGCACCTAGGAAGAAATCCAAAACGTCGAGGTCTCGACGAGCCTTTAATTTATATTACACAAATTGCCTCTCAACAGTGCTTCTCGGGGCTCCACTCCCCCCCCCTGAATAAGTAAGGCCCCGCCCGTTAGCCTGGGCGAGGGAATAGGGAATAAGGATGGAAGCCCCCTTCACTCTGCCACTATGAATTGCCAAGATGCACCAACTAATTTGTTCCAAAAGACATAATCTTTTTGAGGCATTTTGTCAAACACCAATAGTGCAGCTTTAAACCAGAAAAAGAAAAGACACATACTAGAAATAGTACAAACACCAAAAACCAGATCTGAAGGGGCCAAGAGCAACAGACCGTGGAACCTCCATGGTGGCTTGGGAGGTGGTCAGATGAGTGCCAAAAGTGAATGTGTAGCAGCATTAATGGAGGCATCATTTTTCTCAAGCTTCTCATAGTTCGTTGGTGCAACAGCCCGATTTTTAGGATTTATTTATTTAATTGTTTATGTGTGTTTAATTGTTTATTTTGGTGATTTATTGAATTTTGGGAGTTAAAGGATATTTTAGTAATTTGAGAGTTAGTGGTATATTTGAAATATGTTCGAAGTTTAGAATTTGAATATTTGAAAATAATGGTGTATAAGTAATAGGGGGTTTAAGTGAAGTAAAAGTGTAGAGAAAATAATTGTGAGACAATTGTAACAAAATTTTAACAAAAACAATTAGTGGGATAACAAACCCTAGAAACCTATTATAAATACATTAGTTAGCGGTGAGTGAATTAGGTTATTCATTATTCACAAAACTTTTGAGAGGCAAGAGAGAGAGAGAGAGAGAGAGAGAGAGAGAGAGAGGAGAGACTTGGAGAAGAGGAAAGCTAGATAGTCAAAGGGGAAGGAGAGGATTGCACTAAGAATAACAAGAATAGCGAGGAAACTAAGGTAAGAAGGGAGATTATGATTAACATATGGATTTAAGAAGCAATTGGGTGTTTTAGAGTTTTTAGATTATAGCTTAATTTTATGAATTATGATTAATTGTATTGATTTTCGTGCTCTTGTTAATTACTGAATTGAGTATATATTAAGTTGTTAAGTTCATGCTTTTACTTCATCAAAACTCATGTTTGATTTTGTTAATTATGAACTTTGTGAAATTTGGTGAAATTAATGAATAACATGATAATTGGTGTTGTTTATATCTAATTGAATTGATTATGAGTATGATTATGTATTTGAGTTATGAAATTATGAGGTTATATTGTTTGGGTTAAGTTGGGATTGTGGTTGTTGTTGTTTATGTGAAAATTGCTTCAATTGGTGAATTTGAATGAATTATTGACATAATTGATTTTAAGTTGATTTATGTTGTTAATTAAGTGCTTATAGACATGTTGATGTGATTAGAACGTTGGAATTGTTGCTGTAAAAATCTGTTTGGGATTTTAAGTTGTTTTGGGAAAAAAATGTGTTTTTGAGACGAACTTTGAAGATTAACTGAAAATCTTGTGAAATCCATATCAAATGATGTTTTGTTGTGTAACCATTGTTCAATTTGAGTGTATTGATCATAGTTAATATCTGTAAATTGATTTTGGGTTGATGGGGATGAAAAATGGGATTTTTGGGCGAGTTTTGAGTGATTCCCGAAGGGAAAAACCTTGTTTTTCTAGGTTGCTCACTGTAGCGACCACTGACAGCCACAACTTTGCAGTTTTGTCCCTTTTTTTCACTAGTTTCTATTTTGAAATGGGTTTCGGTGTAAACATGAAAGTTGTAGATATGGATGTTAGCTTTCAATTTCCTTTGGTTGGACTTCATTTAGATTTCTAGAACTTGAGTTATGATCAAAATACTACACATAGGTCATGACACATTTTTTCGTGAAACTTCCGCATACTTTTTCAATGAATCTTGAAACATCCTTAAAATTAACAACGAGTCTAAGGAATCATTTAGAGTTAGTAAAAGAATAGATAATTATGAAGTTGCGATCTTTAATGATGTTTGGTGTAGTTGTGTGATTAAATCATGAAACTTGAATTATGAGAATGTTGAAGCTTGTAAACATTTGATGTTGTGATGGTTGTGATGGGTTGTTGTTTATACATGAAACTTGAATTATGAGAATGTTGAAGCTTGTAAACATTTGATGTTGTGATGGTTGTGATGGGTTGTTGTTTATACATGATATTGATGATGATGCGATGTTTGATTTCTTGACTTGATGTGTGGCCTTAGTGATTTGATAATGCGTTAGGTGATAATTTGGTGATGATATGTTATATGACAGAATGAATTGTATAACAAATGATGAGTATGTTTGGTGAGCATTGTCGAGTCTCTTTATGGGTCCATGCATTCATAAGTCAGTCCGGTGTGGTGGTATAGTGATTTCATTGCGAGGTTTTAAATCTCGGGGATTTCATTGACGATTGTATGGTGAATTCATTGCGGTGTTTTAGATCTCGAGGAGTTCATTGGTGGCGGTACCGTAAAACATATAGAGTCGTGTTAGGTGCATTACATTCATAGGAGTCGTGTTTGGTAATGTCTTGGTGTGAACTTGTGCATTTTATGTGGTAAATGCTTAATTGATGAGTTCTTGTGATTGTGATTAAATTGTAAACGAATTGTTGATACTTAATGAATCTTGAGTGTTTGATATATGATCGGAGATTGGGATTGAGATTATAATTGAATATGAATATGATATAAATGTTGAGTTATGTTACCATGATTGCTTATTTAAATGTATGTGTGATAGTTGTTGATGTGGCTTGTCTGACATACATGTGTTTATTATTCCTTTATGTTAAGCATATATCTTACCCTCCAGTGGCTTTATTGTCGCCTCATCCTTGGGTTAATCCCTAATGGATGTAGACTTGCAGGTTAAGGAATAGCTTATTCGTGAACATGTCGAGGATGACGTTTGCCTACTTGAGTTTTATCTACTTTGGAGTCTAGATTAGGAGCTCTGGTTAGGACTTGGGGTTTTATTTATGCTATGCCATGAGATCTTTGGATTAAACTTTGTTGAGAGAATATGTTGATTTGTATGTTATGACCGAGACATAACATTTATTTGATGTTGATTATGATTTATTCCACTGCGATATGATTAAGTTGATGAAATTTTTACAATGAGTATTTAATATGAGATGTATGTTGAATTAGTAAGGTTCCAATGTAGGATAAATGTGTGATTTATCTTTATATTTATGTTCTCGGGGATTGGGGCTTTACAGTTGGCAGTGGCTCATGTGGAGGTCGCGTCGATGAAAGAGGAAGTTCATGTTTGGCTTGCAGCGGGCAGAGAAGATCTCCTCTTGGGGTTGACACAACCATCAGATCTAGCCATTTGTTAGGGGTGTCGAAAGCAGGAAGGATGGAGGTTATGGATGATGTTGGTGGAAGGGTCATGGTGAGATAGGGAGGTATCAGGTTGAAGTGTGATGGCAGTGAGGTAGTTATGGAGAAACGGGGCCTTGAAGGGAAAGGGAAAGGACTAGGATCACCTTGGTGCAGCAAACCATATGGTCGGGAAAGACAGATCACAAAGATATGGTCTGATTCGCCGCCACTTAACAAAGGGGAAACCCTAGTTTGGATGGTTGAATACATGTTAAGTTTAGAGATAAAAGGTCTATCTTCTCTCTAAAATCACATAGGAAGGTAGAAGTTTACAACATTACAAGGAAAACAAAAGGCAAAATCAACCAATGCCCAAACAAGCAAAGGGGCTTTGCTACCACATATGATACTCAAAAGGAAAATTAGCTTACTTAGCCTTCAGCCACCAAAAGGATATCATTTTTACTTTATCTAACAGTTGCATAATTGACTTTTCTTTAAACTTAAAAAGTCTATTATTTCTTCCTGACCACAGAACCCACACCGAAGTGAGCCATAGTAACTGTAAGAAATTATGGCGAGCACGATGACCTCCTATTGAGTGAGGAAACTAAATAAAATGATCCAAAATAAGTTGTGGTTCGGCCGAGGAAAAGCCAATCCAAGACCAAACTAGCCGCCAAAAAGAACTGAATACTTTGCAGTGAAGGAACATGTGTTGAGCTGATTCAACTTGACCACATCCACTCACGCAATAATGATTGTCTTAAAGAATAATGTCGCGTTTGACCAAATTATCCTTTGTCGGCAACCTGTTGCGAAGGAGACGACAAGCACAAATAGAAACCTTCAAAGGAACCTGTTTATGTCAAACACTATCCAAAATCGCATCCAAATTATGATCTTCATGACTTGTGAGCATTTGATAGACCCCACGAACAGTATAACTGTCTCCTTGATTTGGACGCCACATCCGTTCATCCGGGATATTAACCTGTAAAGATACATCAAGTAAGACAACCCTACACTCCTCTACCGACTCTTCCTCCCATGCAAACAACTGATGCCACCATTTTCAAGATCCTCCCCCTTCACCCCAACCTAAGGAGAACATCTCTGCCATCGACTTCCCTTTAAAATCAGACAAAAGGTAAAGCCGACTAAATCTCACACTCAAAGGAACCTCTCCTACCCTCCTATCAGTCCAAAAAAGAGTATGGACACCATTACCCACCTTCCTTCTCACATTCTCCCCAAACCAACTATCCCCCTCTACTCCCCGTCCGTCACGAATGCCCCCACCTCCCTTCACCAAGACGAGCATAAACTACCCCCTGATTCAGACGCCCTTTTGTCACACCATACCGGTCTGCCAACACCTTAAACCATAACCCATCTCTATCAACCAACAACCTCCAACACCATTTCCCTAACAGAGCAATATTAAAATACTTCATCCGTCTAATGTAACACCCATACTAAATTATCTAGAATATTTAGCATGTGTATTAATCTGATACTGGGTACATTAAAATTTTCAATAATAAATACAATATAAAACTACTGAATGAGTACAAATAGCTCGTATATACAAATATCCAGATATCATTTACAATTACACTCTCAATACATAGATAATCTGTCAACCTCCTGAGCTTGTTCTTGACGAGCGTCTGCACTCCATCCAGCGTCTTCCTGAAGATCTTCATCTGAAAACCACGTGGCTACCTGAAAACCTGCACCAGAAGGATAGGGATGAGACATAATGTCTCAGTGAGCTCCTACCCTACCTACTGTTGGCAACCTCGGGGAACCTATGGTCGCCGTGCCTACCTCAGCGATCTTGGGGATATCTACGATCGCCAAGTCTTATCTTTACTTATTTCGCAATCAAGGGGAGAACTAGGATCGCTGCATATCTTAATCTTATCTCATCATAGGCTAATTTGACTTATCTCATACTTAGTGATCAGGGGGAAATAACTATGATCACTTCTTATTACTAGGAACTAATTGTCCTATTTCTCAATACTTACGCAAATAAACGTATTCATCTTTTCATATCTTAAAGTTAGAGGTTAGCGTTGAACAAACAATAATTATCTGGGTTCATTTTACGGAGTGCATCCGGGTGGAGTAACCCCGAAGTACATCTCCCTTCTAACCGGTGAAAATTCCTATCATATCAGGCTAACACCGGACTCCTCTTGTCGTCGTGCGGTCATCCTTGCGGAATAACACGTCCCACTAGCGTGAACCTCCTGTGTCCCACTAGCGTGAACAACAGAAGACACGACTTAATAATCTTAACTTACGCGTATACCCCCCGTGTCCCACTAGCGTGAACGACGGAAGACGCGAATTATTATTCTTTAAACTTATGCATGAACCTTTCATGTCCCACTAGCGTGAACGATGAAAGTCACGACTTAATAATATTAATCTTAGTCTTTACTTTGCATGAACCATTCGTGTCCCACTAGCGTGAACTGTAGTAGATAATGTAGTCACAAGAAAGGGGGGGTTTGAATTGTGACCCTTTTTAAAATCTAATCCTGTACTTAAAAATTACTTCTCAAGTTGTTTCTTGGAAGAACAAAGTTAAACAGACTTCAGAACGTTCTGAAGTGTCAGTTGCAGAATAAGATATTTAAATTCAGTGTTGTGTGTGTGATGTGTATGCAGTAATATAAAGAGTATAGGGAGAGAAGAAAGACACACAGAATTTTATAGTGGTTCACCCAATGTGGGTTAGTCCACTCCTCACAATCTTGTGAGAGTTTTCCACTATGATGCTTGAGATACCCTCTCAAATCCTGCACCTTACAATCTTGTCCACTTGAACGGTTACAACCTGTATTCTCTAAGCCTCAGCAGGCTCTCAACCTTCTGTACTAAGTCACACCAGACTTTGTACTATGTTACTCAACCTAGACTTTAATACCCTTAAAACTAGATGAGATTTGCTCTTTACAATTGATTGGAGAATTTAAGAAGTGAGGTTAAGAAGAGGACTTTCAGAAGAGGAGGGAGAGAGTTTATCTTTGACAAGATAAAGAGAATTGATTTACACTTTGAGTGATGATCAATTTGAGATGCTAAAGCTTCAAACACTTTGTAAATGTTTTCTTGTATGCTTTGCAAAGGTGTGTATAATGCTGAGCCTTTCACTTCTATTTATAGAGTTCTTGGTCTCTTGTAACCGTTGGAGGGTGACCAATGGTCTTGTGCCATGTGTCCTGGGCCCCACTGACTTTTACTTGAAAATTTGGGTGAACATTCTGACTTTCAGAATGTTGTTCTGTTCTTGAGAATACTTCAGAATGTTGTTGCATTCTTGATGACATTCATCTGGGTTCATCATGTATGAATGAACATATGAATTTCTGGATTGCTGATAGACTCTTGTTTATGCGTGCAGTACATCAGAATGTTGCTGTGCCAAGAGCTTTGCAAATCAGTCTTGGATTCTGTGCAGGAGAGAGGAAAGTGGAACCATCACTTCATGCCCATGCTTTAGGGGATTTTGCTGGTCTGTAACAGTACCAACCCCTTAGGTGTCAAGATCTCATGGATTCTGACTTTTGAGATTGTGATTTGGCTTTTGCTTTACCTTTCCAACTGCTTTACTGTAGCTTTGTCAGAATTGAAGCATGTGCTGTATTGAACATTCTGAACTTCAGAGTATCCTTTTTGTTTCACTTAGGATGACTTGTAAGACTTCCATTTGATGTAATCAAATCCTAATAGTGAAACATAAATGAAGTGAGGTAGTTTGATTATCTAGGATGATATTCCCTTTTGGAATATTCCTGTTAATTCAATGTTCATAGTCTTAAATGAACATTGAATGTCCTTTTTAACATTCATTTTGTAGATGCCTTTATTTCTTGATTAATCCATGCAAGTATGTTTTTCTTGGACATTTATTTATGTCACGTGTAGCATGCATGTTCTTGAACTTCTGGGCTGATGTATGAGCAGCTTTATGACAAGGTTTCAGATCTTGTGAACAACCTTCTGAACTGCATATCAGCTTCTGAACTATGTTCAGCTTCTGATCAACATTGCTGCATCTGAACAGGATTTCACCTTCTGAACTGTGCTTCAGCTTCTGATCTTCATTTTAGCTTCTGAACTATGTTCAGCTTCTGAACTTCATTTTAGCTTCTGAACTGTGTCCAACATTCTGAACTGTGTTCAGCTTCTGAACTGAGTCCAACCTTCTGAACTATGTTCAGCTTCTGAACTGAGTTCAACTTTCTGAACTATGACAAAGTTCTTTCTTTGATTCCTTGTATCTTGGTATGGTTCATATCTTGTTCCTGTCTTAATTAAGCACTCAAGAACACAAGTTAAATACCAAGGAACTAATCAAAGTCCATTAATCCTTTAATCATTTGGGGTTTGTTATCTTTAAAATTAATTAGGGATTTTGCCTCAACAATCTCCCCCTTTTTGATGATGACAAACCTATGATTTAGGATTATGGATTTTGATTAAAAAATATGAGAGGTTTAAGAGCTGAAAATTATTTTTAAGCTCCCCCTCATTTTTATAATTCATGACATTGAGTTTTTAACAATTTTTAAAAGCTCCCCCTTATTTTTATAATTCATGGCATTATTAAGATATGCAGATTTTTGAACCAAATGCATTTTTTTTCATTAATCAATCATGCTCATTACATCATATATGGTTCAAAAGCAAAAGCTTAACAAACAAAGGTGATCAAGCAAAAGTTGAAGTTTTAAGAACTCCAATAACTATTGATCACTGACCTACTTGGGCCTAAAACATAAAAACTTAAAGATTTAAATCCTAAAGCTTCTTCCCCTTTTGTCAACAGCAAGAAAGGTAGGGAGGGACAAAGAGAGGACGTTCAGGGAGTTGAGTCTCCAGAATCTGAGGAAGGCTCAGAATCAAAGACAGATGGATCTTCAAATACTGGAGGATTCATGGCTAATCCAGGAGCAGCAACTTCAGAAGTCCATTTTGCTAGGACACATGCAATCTTATGGGTTTTAGTTGCAACCCTAAGAGAACGTCTAGCAATTTTTTCAGCTTTGGATATTTGTGATGTGGGAGCGGAAGTGGGGGCATCCAAGTTTGTTTTTGAGTGACCTTCTTTTGAGACAAAGGTTTCAAGTGAAGCAAACAGAGTAGGGATATCTGGGAGTTGAGTGGTTGTTTTGAGTGTGGCTGGAGTAGGAGAGATATTTTGCGAAGTGTGAAGAGGGGATATCAGAAATTTGCTACAAATAGCTTCTGACTCCATGGTGGAGGTAGACTGATTTAGGAGTGGTGGTGGTGGTTGGTTAGCCAGAGGTTGGATTTGTTCAATAGGCAGAGATCCTGAAGCTATAGGAGCAGGATCTGCAGAGACTTCGCAGATGGAGGGAGTGGTATGATCAGGGAGAATGTTTCCTTCAACATTCTGTACTTCAGTTTCAGGCATTGTTTCAGGATTTTCTTTCTGAGAGTCCTCAAAAACACCCTCTTCTGAGTTGATCCCTTCCATATTGAGATCAAATCCAGCTTGATTTCCATCGGATTGTTCAATACCAGTTTCTAGCTGGTCAGCATTGTCACTAAACATGTGAGTGACTAGGATTTCAGCTACATCATTCAGGTCCTGATCCTCAGCAGTCCTTTGTGCTTCTTCTTCCAGCTGAGCTCCTTCTTCAGCATTTTCTTCAATGTCTTGCTGAAATTGTTCTTCAGCAACTGTGGCTGGCTCAGCATTCTTTTTGAGAAGTGATTCATTATCCTGCTGACTTTCCTCCTCAGCCATTTCTTGAGATTCTTCAATATGCTGGTCTTCAGCAACATTCTGATCTTCTGCAACATTCTGATCTTTTGCAACTTCCTGAGTTGCTTCTTTGGCAGGATCAGCACTCTCTTGGAATGTTTCTTCAGTAGGAGATTCATCTTCCTTTTGATGTTCTGTAGGATTTTCATCCATTGGCTCCTCTTGAACCACATTGTTAACAGCTTCTACCTCTTCCTCTAGAGGAGGGTTTTGGACTTTCTCAATCTTCCTTTTCTTCTTTGTTTTTCTAACTTTCTGATCTTGATGTCTTTTAACAGAACCAGATGTTTCAGATGCTGGAGGAGTGGGAAGGTTGGATGGAGTGATGTGCAACTGAGCCATGGTTTTTGCAGTGAACCTCATAAAGGTGTAATCACATTGTTCATCTTCAAGAGGTACTTTGTTGTCCTTAAGGATAAGGGTGATTGGCATTCCATAGACTAGGGCACTGGTTTGTTTGGGATTCATACATGAATCAATCATGTGTTGAAGGATAATGAAGCAAAGGTTCAACTTTTTCTTGTTAATGAGATGAAACATGATGCAGAGATCAGTATCAGTCACAGCTTCATAGGTTCCTGACCTAGGAAGCAGGGTATGGCGTACCATATTGTGAAAGATTTTGGGTAGGTCAGCAAGATTTGTGGAGTTAAAAGGAAGGTTTGGTTTGGTGTATTCAAGTATGAGTTTGGCACGGTTTGTTCTAGCTTCAGAAAACCAGGAAGGGAAGAAGAGTTCATTACCTTCATTTGGGATTCTTAGAGCCTTTGAGAGGGAAGTTTGAGTGAGTTTGATCTTCACTCCTTTGACAGTGGTAATGAGGGTCTTCTTCCTATCTTTGGTTTTGATTTCCATTGAGCTGTAGAATTCCCATACCAAGTCTGGGTAGGTGAGTTCCTGAAGTGACACAAAGCTTGTCCATCCTTGTGCATCAGTGTATTCACACAGGTTCCATCCTTTCTTCTTTAGATCAGCAAAATCAAAGTACTTAGCCCTGCTTATGGGTCTAGGTGCTTTTTCCTTTTTGGCCTTTAGAATGGAAGCTATCTTCCCAATGTCTTTTCCTTTTCCATGCCTTTTGGGAGGAGATACTTCTTCCTGATCATCAGAAGGTACTTCTTCTTCAGATTGAGATTTTGATTGAGATTCTTCTTCAGAGACAGAAATCTCTTTTTCTGGTTCAGAGGTTTGTTTGGGTGAAGTCTTAACCTTCCTCATGTATTGAGAGATGGTTGGTTCAGAATCTTCCTCTGAATCTGAGAGAAGGATCGTGGAAGCAGAAAATTTCTTGGCTTTTCCAGTTCCAGAGATGATTCTCTGAGACCTTCTGGGATGTTGAGAAGTTGAAGCAGATTTCTTAGGTTTAGTCACAGGTTTTCTGGGTTTAGAAGGTTCAGTGGTGGAGATGATGACATCAGGGAGAATGGTGCGCAGAGGTTGAGGTTCTTCTGGGAATTGTGGTGGAGCAGAACGAGGAACAGGGGTTTGTTCTTGTTCATTGATGCGAGAAGTTGTTTTTGTTCTGGCCATGGCAGTATTTTTGTGCGAAGGGACAGATGAAATTTTTTCGGTTCAGAGGAGTGGAGATGAATGTGTTTGAGTGGAGTGGTGGTTTGTTTATAAAGACAAAAACGTGTAGGAGAAGAGAGAGAGAAACTGATGATGGTGGTTTTATGGGAAAAGATGAAACTGAAAAGTGGTTGTACAGGAAAGAGAAAGTAGCCGTTTTAAGAGAAGAAAGGAGAGTGGCTGATTTGATAGTTCCCTTTTTGTATGGAGGTTAATGGTTTTATCACATTAACTCTAATACAAGCATTTAATGCTGAGATATGGAGGGATTTTTGAAGAAAGATGACTTTATGAGAGTGACTCACTAACTTCAGAAAAATTTTTCTGAATATTCTGAGTTCAGAGTGCCATGCTGAACAGGATGAACGTCCAGATCCTGAGGAACATTCTGAACATTGTTTGAACTTTCTGAGCTTTGTTGAACATTCTGAAGTGATTCAGAATGACTCAAGGGGGTTTGTCCTAGGCCCTTAGTGATTCAGTTAATCAATCTTTATTGGGATTTTTCATAATTAGCAATTTTTCTTTGATAAAATTGAATCTATCCTCAACTAATGGTTTTGTGAAAATGTCAGCTAATTGATTTTCTGTATCAATGAATTTCAATTCAATGTCCTTTTTCTGAACATGATCACGTATGAAATGATGCTTAATTTCGATATGCTTAGACCTAGAATGTTGAATAGGATTTTTTGACAAATTAATTGCACTTGTGTTATCACAGAGAATTGGAACATTTAAGTACCTTAGTGAGTAATCTTCCAACTGATTTCTGATCCACAAAACTTGAGAGCAACAACTGGCTGCAGATACATACTCAGCTTCTGTTGTAGAGAGTGCAATGGTATTTTGTTTTCTACAGGACCATCCAATCAGGGCTTGTCCTAGGAATTGACAAGATCCACTTGTACTCTTTCTCTCAACTTTGTCTCCAGCATAATCAGCATCACAATAGGCTACAAGATCAAAACTACAGCCTTTTCTATACCAAAGACCAAGATCAGTAGTACCTACTAAGTATCTTAAGATCCTTTTTACAGCAGTTAGATGAGACTCTTTTGCACATGTTTGAAATCTAGCACATAAGCCTACTGCATACATTATGTCAGGTCTGCTAGCAGTTAAATAAAGTAATGATCCTATCATGCCTCTATATTCTTTTTCAGAGACTGATTTTCCATTTTCATCTTTATCCAAGCTGGATGATGGATGCATGGGAGTGGCCATTATCTTTGCTTCATTCATTTTATATTTTTTAAGAATATCTTTGACATATTTTTCTTGATTTATGAAAATGCCATTTGGAAATTGTTTGATTTGCAAACCAAGAAAGAAACCAAGTTCACCCATCATGCTCATTTCAAATTCACTTTGCATGAGTCTTGAAAAGTCTTCACACATTTTTTCTTTGGTTGAACCAAAAATAATATCATCTACATAGACTTGAACTATTAGCAAATCTGTGTTCTGAGTTTTTCTAAAAAGTGTGGTATCAATTTTTCCTCTAGAAAATCCATTGTTAATGAGAAATGTGCTAAGTCTTTCATACCAAGCTCTAGGAGCTTGCTTAAGACCATAAAGTGCTTTAGTGAGTTTGAAAACATGATTAGGTTTTTCTTTATTTATGAAGCCAGGAGGTTGACTTACATAAACCTCTTCATTTAAAAATCCATTTAAAAAGGCACTTTTAACATCCATTTGAAAAAGTTTGATGCTTTTATGTGCAGCATATGCAAGAAGGATTCTAATAGCTTCTAACCTTGCCACTGGTGCAAAAGTCTCATCATAGTCAATACCTTCTTGTTGGTTGTATCCTTGAGCAACCAACCTTGCTTTATTTCTGACAACTTTGCCATCTTCATCAAGTTTATTTCTAAACACCCATCTTGTTCCAATGATTGTCTTTTCTTGATCATCTGGAACCAAGTTCCACACTTTGTTCCTTTCAAACTGAGACAGTTCATCTTTCATGGCTTCAATCCATGAATCATCTATTATGGCTTCATTTATTGACTTGGGTTCCATTTGAGAGATCATAGCCATATTGTTCCCTTGAAAGGACATTCTGGTTCTTACACCATCAGTTGTGCTTCCAATGATTTGATCTACAGGATGATCTCCTACCATTCTCCAACTTCTAGGAGGGCTTTGTAGAGATGAGTCCTGAACATTCTGATCATCTTCTTTTTCTACAGAACTTACATTGTTCTGATTGTTAACATTCTGAAGTGTCTGATCTTCAGTATCTTCCTTTTCTTGGAGTTGAGAAGGTTCATCATATTCATCAAATATGACATGCATACTGACTTCAACTGTTTGGGTTTTTAGGTTGTACACTCTATAACCTTTGGATGTTGTAGAGTATCCCAAAAAGATAGCTTTATCTGATTTAGGATCAAACTTACCCAATTTTTCTTTTGTGTTCAGAATGTAACAGTAGCAACCAAATATGTGAAAATAAGGTATGCTAGGTTTGATGTTTTTCCATAATTCATATGGGGTTTTATTTAGAATGTTTCTTATTGAAACTCTATTCAAAATGTAACAAGATGTATTGATGGCTTCTGCCCAAAAGTAATCTTCAACATTTGATTCATTTAACATAGTCCTAGCCATTTCTTGCAAGGTTCTATTTTTCCTCTCAACAACTCCATTTTGCTGTGGAGTTCTTGCACAAGAAAAATTATGTGTAATACCACATTCATCAAAGAATGTCTTGAAGGAAGCATTTTCAAATTCTCCTCCATGATCACTCCTCACAGATATGATATTAGAACCTTTTTCATTTTGAATCTTTTTGCAAAAGTTTTGAAATGCTTCAAATGATTCATCTTTATGTTTTAAAAATAACACCCATGTGAATCTTGAGAAATCATCAACAATAACAAATCCATATCTTTTGCCACTAAGACTTGCAGTTTGAACAGGACCAAAAAGATCAATGTGAAGGAGCTCTAAAGGTTTTTGAGTTGAAATATGTTCAATTGTTTTAAAACTGCTTTTAACTTGTTTTCCTTTAATACAAGCTTCACAGATCTTGTCCTTTTCAAAGTTAATCTTTGGCAAACCTCTAACTAGATCAAGTTGAGAAAGTTTAGCAATAGTTTTCATACTAATGTGACCAGCTCTTTTATGCCAAATCCACTTATCTTTTTCAAGAGACATAAAACATGATTCAGCTGGAATTTCATTTAAGTCCAAAACATATAAGTTCTTTTTCCTTGATCCAGAGAAAATTAATTTCTTAGAGGAGGCTTGTCTTATTTCACATATGTTGGGTTTAAAAATAACTTCAAAACCACTATCACATAATTGACTTATGCTAAGTAGATTGTGTTTCAACCCTTCTACAAACTGAACATTTTCTATCTTGGCAGAGTTAGTTTTACCTATTGTTCCTTTACCTCTGATTTTGCCTTTGTCATTGTTTCCAAATGTGACTAGTCCTCCATCTCTACTTTCAAAGGTTAGAAAGCAGTTCCTATCTCCTGTCATGTGTCTTGAACAACCACTGTCCAAGTACCATGGCTTTGTCTTTGCATTTTGAGAGGAGACCTACACTTGAAATGAACAAAATCTTAGGTACCCATGTAATGTTGGGTCCTTGAGGGTTAGTCTTTCTAAGAGATCTTTTCTTATTGTAACATTCTGTTATTGTATGACCAGATTTGTTACAGTAAGAGCATATCTTCTTAGCCTTTTCAGCCTTTTGTGAACTTTCTGATCTATTGAGATGAGAACGTTCTGAACTAAGATTATTTAATCTATTTTCAAAATGTTTTTTATGAAAACATGCTGAGTCAGGATGCCCTAGCTTGTTACAGTATGAGCATTTTATCTTCATTTTTATTTCAGTTTCTTTTGGCATAAAAACAGTTTTAAGAAGATTTTTGTTTGGATCTTTGAATCCTAATCCAGACTTTTCATTTGTTCCAGCTTGTGATCCCAGAATGTTTTGAAATGTTTCTGTGGATTTTATAAAACGTGAGAGATCATTTTTTAGTCCTTCAACTTCTGTTTTCAAAAGAATGTTTTCTTTTTGTACTTCAGAAGGTTTAGACAAAATTCCTTTTTGCTTTTTATTTAGCTCTCTTTGTTGTTCAGACATTTTAAAATGAGAGTCTTGCAAAGTTTGTATGGTTCTTCTGGATTCATCATATTTAATTTGAAGTTTATCTTTTTCAGCTTTTAGTTCAGAAAGTTCTTTTATCAATGATTGACATTTGTTAGATAGAAAATTTGAATAATATATAAGACTGTCAATTTTTCTTTCAAGTTCTTTTTGCAAAGAGTTAGGTTCATAGATAATTACCTCTTCCTCATCTTCTGATTTAGCCATCAAACTCAGGTTGGCTTCTTCATCTTCAGGTTCTGCTTCTTCTAGATCATCCCAGGTGATCATGGCTTTCTTTTTGAAAGGAGGTCTCCTTTGTTGTTTCTCAGGACACTCATTTTTGTAGTGTCCAAGCTTGTTGCATCCAAAACAGGTGACTTGACTTTTGTCAGTCTCAGTTTTGGTAGTGTTGGGAAACTTCTTTCTGAGCTGATTTCTTCTCATCATCATTCTTTGAATTTTCTTGGAGATGAGTGCAAGTTCATCTTCAGCTTCTTCTTCCTGGACTTCTTCTATTTCATCCAGTTCTTCCACATCATCTTGAGTTGCTGATGATGTTTCTTGGGAGGCCTTCAAGGCAAGAGTTTTTACCTTTTTCACTGGTTTGTCTTCTTGAAGTATGACTTCATGAGCTCTCAGTGAACCAATAAGTTCCTCCAAGGTCAGAGAGTTTAGATCTTTGGCCTGGGTAATAGCTGTGACCATAGGTCTCCATGTGCTTGGAAGACATCTTAATATTTTCCTGATTCTATCATGAGTGGAATATATTTTTCCAAGAGATCTCATTTCATTTACTATTGTTGTGAATCTAGCATACATTTCATCAATAGTTTCATTTTCACTCATTTCAAAGATTTCAAACTTTCTGACTCCAATGTCAATTCTAGTTTCTTTGACATGAGATGTACCTTCATGGTGTATTTTTAAAGTGTCCCATACCTCTTTAGCATTTTGGCATTCATCAACTCTTTCACTTTCTTCCATGGTTAGTGCGCATGATAAAAATAATCTAGCTTTAGAGTTTAGTAATACCTTGGCTTTGTCATCTGGTGTCCATGCACTTTTTTCTTTTATGCCTCCATCTTTGTTCATTGGAACATGATCTCCTTCAGAGATTACAGCCCACATGTCCGTATCTTGAGATCTAAGAAAAAGTTCCATCTTACCTTTCCAGAAGTAGTAGTTTGAGCCATCAAACAATGGAGGTCTGTTTGCTGATCCTCCTTCTGTAATATACTTAGCCTTTGACATGCTTCTTCCTGGATCTTTTCTCTAACACTTGTGTAAGTGTTCAAACCCTTAGAGCCTTGATCTGATGCCAATTGTAGTAGATAATGTAGTCACAAGAAAGGGGGGGTTTGAATTGTGACCCTTTTTAAAATCAAATCCTGTACTTAAAAATTACTTCTCAAGTTGTTTCTTGGAAGAACAAAGTTAAACAGACTTCATAACGTTCTGAAGTGTCAGTTGCAGAATAAGATATTTAAATTCAGTGTTGTGTGTGTGATGTGTATGCAGTAATATAAAGAGTATAGGGAGAGAAGAAAGACACACAGAATTTTATAGTGGTTCACCCAATGTGGGTTAGTCCACTCCTCACAATCTTGTGAGAGTTTTCCACTATGATGCTTGAGATACCCTCTCAAATCCTGCACCTTACAATCTTGTCCACTTGAACGGTTACAACCTGTATTCTCTAAGCCTCAGCAGGCTCTCAACCTTCTGTACTAAGTCACACCAGACTTTGTACTATGTTACTCAACCTAGACTTTAATACCCTTAAAACTAGATGAGATTTGCTCTTTACAATTGATTGGAGAATTTAAGAAGTGAGGTTAAGAAGAGGACTTTCAGAAGAGGAGGGAGAGAGTTTATCTTTGACAAGATAAAGAGAATTGATTTACACTTTGAGTGATGATCAATTTGAGATGCTAAAGCTTCAAACACTTTGTAAATGTTTTCTTGTATGCTTTGCAAAGGTGTGTATAATGCTGAGCCTTTCACTTCTATTTATAGAGTTCTTGGTCTCTTGTAACCGTTGGAGGGTGACCAATGGTCTTGTGCCATGTGTCCTGGGCCCCACTGACTTTTACTTGAAAATCTGGGTGAACATTCTGACTTTCAGAATGTTGTTCTGTTCTTGAGAATACTTCAGAATGTTGTTGCATTCTTGATGACATTCATCTGGGTTCATCATGTATGAATGAACATATGAATTTCTGGATTGCTGATAGACTCTTGTTTATGCGTGCAGTACATCAGAATGTTGCTGTGCCAAGAGCTTTGCAAATCAGTCTTGGATTCTGTGCAGGAGAGAGGAAAGTGGAACCATCACTTCATGCCCATGCTTTAGGGGATTTTGCTGGTCTGTAACAGTACCAACCCCTTAGGTGTCAAGATCTCATGGATTCTGACTTTTGAGATTGTGATTTGGCTTTTGCTTTACCTTTCCAACTGCTTTACTGTAGCTTTGTCAGAATTGAAGCATGTGCTGTATTGAACATTCTGAACTTCAGAGTATCCTTTTTGTTTCACTTAGGATGACTTGTAAGACTTCCATTTGATGTAATCAAATCCTAATAGTGAAACATAAATGAAGTGAGGTAGTTTGATTATCTAGGATGATATTCCCTTTTGGAATATTCCTGTTAATTCAATGTTCATAGTCTTAAATGAACATTGAATGTCCTTTTTAACATTCATTTTGTAGATGCCTTTATTTCTTGATTAATCCATGCAAGTATGTTTTTCTTGGACATTTATTTATGTCACGTGTAGCATGCATGTTCTTGAACTTCTGGGCTGATGTATGAGCAGCTTTATGACAAGGTTTCAGATCTTGTGAACAACCTTCTGAACTGCATATCAGCTTCTGAACTATGTTCAGCTTCTGATCAACATTGCTGCATCTGAACAGGATTTCACCTTCTGAACTGTGCTTCAGCTTCTGATCTTCATTTTAGCTTCTGAACTATGTTCAGCTTCTGAACTTCATTTTAGCTTCTGAACTGTGTCCAACATTCTGAACTGTGTTCAGCTTCTGAACTGAGTCCAACCTTCTGAACTATGTTCAGCTTATGAACTGAGTTCAACTTTCTGAACTATGACAAAGTTCTTTCTTTGATTCCTTGTATCTTGGTATGGTTCATATCTTGTTCCGGTCTTAATTAAGCACTCAAGAACACAAGTTAAATACCAAGGAACTAATCAAAGTCCATTAATCCTTTAATCATTTGGGGTTTGTTATCTTTAAAATTAATTAGGGATTTTGCCTCAACATGAACGACGAAGGCCACGGCTTAATATCTTAATATCTCTTATTCTTCTTATATATATATATATATATATATATATATAACTTATAGCTTATGTCTTATGCATATCTGATGCATTCTTGAATAATTCATTCTTAAAGCTTTACCTATAAAGAGGTTCTTAACTTTGATCATTGGATCATTCTTATTCCTCATTAATTCTTAACTATTGTACTTGAAAGTACGTCTAATAATCTACCATAAGCTTTGCATATTAAATGCATTTCTTGAGGGAACTAATCTTCCAAATCATAACCTATATGTATAGGATCATAGGCTTATCGTTATCATAAGCCACTACATAGTTGCTAGATCATTTGCATATTCGTCTGGACTTTACCCTCTTAATTCAGACTAATCTAAGTCAATGCATAATCCTTGTTCCATACATTTTCATCCTTTTTAGGAGCCTCTTGAATGTTTTAGAAAGGTGGTTAATGTTTCTAAAATGTTTACGGAGAAAACGGATGCGAAAAACCATGCCTACGCGCCCCAGAACACCCAAAACAGCAAAGCTGTCAAGTGCTGTCTGGGCCTGCGCGCTTGTAGCGACAAGCCTGTGCTTGTAGCGACAGTAGGCAGAATAAAATTCTGCCTGGTCGCTGTAGCGAGCTCCAGCTCGCTGTAGCGACCATGACAGGTCCAAAAATCTCAAAATTGATATTTTTCATCATTCCAACCCATCCCAACACACCCAAGCTTCCCAAATGGCATAAAAAGGATTTTCTTAAGCTTATAAATCATTTAAACATGGCTGGAACAAGGAATTAACATTTAACATAGAATAGGGCACTTTTATAAAAATTGCTCTAAGTATAAATTACTCTTAAACTTACTCAATAAGGGTTCTAAAACCCTAGGGAGCTCACCTTGAACCTTGATTGGTGCTTATTATGCTTACTCCAAAACCCTAGCTTGATTTCTCCTTGATTCTTCTTGTTCTAAACCTTCCAACACAAGTTGCTAGCAAGGATTCTTCATGAATTGGAGGAAGAATTGATGGGTTAAGGCAAGGATGATGATGAAGGCGTGAGAGTGGGAGGGAGAGGGAGAGGAATCAGATTTGAGAGAGAAGGGTGAGGAGAGAAAATGGAAGAAAATATCTTCCCCCTTCTTTTTTAAATAAACTCTTCTTTTGCAATATTTACTATATTGCCATTCCACTTATTTACCATAATGCCATGCTTCTTAAATAATTCTAACATCGATAACTGGTACTTATAAGCGGGATATTACAATCTACCCCCCTTAAAGAAATTTCGTCCTCGAAATTTAGAATCCACCCTGTAATCACATATAAATGAATCTCCCATACCACTTCCTCTACTAGCCAAAACTCCAATTCGTCTTGCTTATCGGAATCCCTTGGATTTCCAACTCTATATGTCGAATATACTTGATAACTTTTCCTTTAACTGAAATGCTCGTGGTGAATTGCACTGCATTCAATTCTACTGATTTATTACTTCTACCTTACGTCTCATACGACGACATCTTACTCGCAGATCTATATCATACCCTTCCATATATAATCATTCCAACTTCATTTAGTATTCTCAATGCAAGCAGGAGTCTCACCTCTAGCACTTGCTCCTTTCTTCCTGACATCATGATGCGCTACTTACCACAATCGCAATCATTATCTTCACTATGAATATCTCAAAGATTTGCGGAATTCTTACAGATTATTCCTGCTCCGCTCCAATTGGTCTACGGCGTCACTTATCTTAATAACTTAGAAATCATTCTTCATACTGAGAGTTTGCCAATCTCCCATCGTTCTTGTCACAACTTATTCTCGTTTTCTTGCCGTAGCATAAATATTTTCTATACTGACAAAATCCAAAACTCATAGGAGTTCAGTCCAAGTGATGAGTGGTATAAGTCGTCTCACAAATCATTATATAGCATATTTCATAGCACTTAATTTACATCTATGTTAGAGTACATGTACACTACTAACGGGTACGTAGTACATCGCATCATCATTGTCCAACTAGCGGGACATCATTCTTAATCTTAACATATCTTGTAACATCCGGGATTTGCCTTTCGACTGGCTTGCCAGGTTTGCCCCACCAATGTTACCCATGTTGATCTCTTGAGTATACAACAACCCGTATAACATGAATTATGGCTACATTCTCTCGGCATCGTAAACTTATTTTCTCATACTGGACGTCGAGTCCAAAATCCTTATTTTCAAAAAGAAGCTCTACTTGATTGCTACCAAAATAGCACACTTTAAATCCTTTAATCAAAACCTGAACTTACGTAGCCCTTTACTGTAGACTACGAATGACCTATAATCTGCATGAAAGTTCTTCTTCTTTTATTGATAAACATAAAATTCAAGAATTTCGGAACACTCTAGCTGAGATATGGTGATATCAACAATTCTATTTTGGTAAAAACCTTCATACTTAAACATTCCTGATTGCGTACCACTATTACCAAAACACGTCACATGGCTGAAAATCTGCTACACTACTATCTGAGTAGTTCAAATATTGCCTGTTAAGTATATATATACTAACATAACCTGATACATGTGACATGTTGGCATAACGGGGTACAACACGGATTAGACTCATATGTCACTGCATTGTCACTTCTGACCAATGCTTCGATTTCAAATATTTACCGTCTTGCGAGTGCAATCTTTACGGATGCTGCCTCATGCTTACCCTTTTGATTAAACTTACTCTTCAAGTCCACTTGAAGTTACTAAGCTAAAATAGCTAAATTACCGTATTAGTGATGACTTTCCTTGCTCTAGACTTTTTGTGCTAGAAACATATTCTTCTCATTCTTATCACATAATCTCAAACTGCTTCGATTTCCATTTCTCTTGTATTTCGAGGTTTGAAATATCCCTCGACTTAACTTTTAAAATTTCCTTTTAGAATTTATAACAAGTTCGAGTCGTCACTGCTCACTGATATTCTGTGGTTCACCTGATAAGGACTACACAAGCATCCTTGTTCTCTAAGCTTCAGCTTAGAATTGTTAGTTAACTCATCCTGGAATTACTTTTCCGCTGCGCAACTCTGATCTAACAAAACACTTTGGAGTAGGAGTAATACACCATTATCAAATTCTCTGGCTGACTTGTTCCTTAACGACTTGTAGCTATCACAGCAGATTCATCTTACGTTCATTGATTCTCTTGTGGCTTAAACCACCTGTTTAACTTACTGATTGATCGTCACCTGACATTGTACTTCCTTTCGGACATAAACCATATACTCACTTACTTTCACGATAAAACGCCAGAACCTGTAAACGGTTTCCAACAACTGTCAAGAGTTCAACAATGTTCCTGTCAAACAGTTTATACTCTGGTTCTAACTTTACTTTCCATATCCTGAATTCTGTAACCATCTCTTGGCCAGTTCCTTATGTATAATCACTAAAACATTGCGCAACCCGACTGAAAGCTTGCTTGAGACAACTTAAATTCACACACACAAACACTTATGTCAACTTCTAAAACGACTTATGGCTGCTGGAGGTTCACATCTTTTACATATACTGAATCTACTGAGGGTTTGAGTCCCATTACTAATCGTTCTATCTTTATCCATAAGAATTCATACCCATAATCTTTTCGAAACAATTACGGTCTCTATGGTTTTACTATACCTCTTAGGTTACCTTCGAATCCCTCCAGTTAATCGATCTTGAACTTCGATACTTCATCATTACCTTTTGTTTCATTCAACAACCCGTTACGGCATTCTCATTTCAGATCTTGATCTTAACATCTGAGTAATTCGACATATAGTTGAACAATCCGAAATCTATACCTTATTACCGCCCTCGGAACTTATCAACACGAGGTGACCTCTTTAAGCTTCTAGAATAACTGTGGAAGAAAACTCTTCAGTTGAAAACTTAAAACTCACTAGCATTAACCACAATCTTAACCTTTCGTATAATACAGTCTCAATATAAGTTCTCGGCTAAAATTTCCGATTATCCTTCAAAACTGGTCTACTATAAGCTTGTGTCATCTTGGACTTGCCTTCTTCATCCAATCAAGGAAATTCAACTTTATTCGTCCATCAGTTCACTAAATCCCAATGACCGACCATTTAATATACACCTTTCGTGGAATAATATTTCAGTTAAGCTTAACCTATTTCCAATCTCCTTACTAATAAGCAATATCTGAAAATCTGATTCACGCTTCGATATGCAACAGGTCTTATTATCACCTCTTAATCATCCATCTTAGTTCTTAGGTTGCATACCATCTTCTTTTCTTAATTCCCAAATCTAGCATTTATGGTTCGGGAGGTGCGGCTGATCTGATGGGGTTAAACTTACTTGCGAGTCATGCTCAAAGACCACCCTTGAGTGGTTAGTTTCATTCGTCCAAATAATTTGCTTAATCCATAACTTTCTCTTAACTGTTTGGGCTAAAATCTTATCCGGTTTGAGTGTGCGAGTCCTCCGATTCTTACACACTCTATCCTTGCTGGGAGTCTAAAGGTCAAAAACCGACCGATAATTCCTCTCTTCACTTTAACTTCTCGAACTGCGGTTCCTGTTAAGGTTCCACGTCACTCCTTAGAGTATTCCATAATTTCTTAATCCGTATGTCTTCCGCAGACGAGGTTTCGTCCAACAACGCGTTCAGCTGGGTTGAGGTGCTTCACCTTACCTTTTTAAATATCTTTTATGTTTCTGAAATCTTGCCACTAACAGACTTCGCTACCTCATGGTTGATGGCCACCATTTGGCATTGAATACTTCTTCGCCAATTTCGTCTTAAAATTCTATCACCTTAATCTTCGCCCTTCACACACTTCATTCCTCCTTGGTCACATTCAGCTCTCGGACATTTATCCTAACTGTCATATACTAGATTGAGTTGATCAGGCTCAACTAGATGTGACATTTAGAACAACATCTGGAACCCAATGGTTCCACTACTTTTATTGAAACTTTAATGACCCAAGGCACGGTCTGAATCGACCTGCTCTGATACCAATTGTAACACCTATACTAAATTATCTAGAATATTTAGCATGTGTATTAATCTGATACTGGGTACATTAAAATTTTCAATAATAAATACAATATAAAACTACTGAATGAGTACAAATAGCTCGTATATACAAATATCCAGATATCATTTACAATTACACTCTCAATACATAGATAATCTGTCAACCTCCTGAGCTTGTTCTTGACGAGCGTCTGCACTCCATCCAGCGTCTTCCTAAAGATCTTCATCTGAAAACCACGTGGCTACCTGAAAACCTGCACCAGAAGGATAGGGATGAGACATAATGTCTCAGTGAGCTCCTACCCTACCTACTGTTGGCAACCTCGGGGAACCTAGGGTCGCCGTGCCTACCTCGGCGATCTTGGGGATATCTACGATTGCCAAGTCTTATCTTTACTTATTTCGCGATCAAGGGGAGAACTAGGATCGCTGCATATCTTAATCTTATCTCATCATAGGCTAATTTGACTTATCTCATACTTAGTGATCAGGGGGAAATAACTATGATCACTTCTTATTACTAGGAACTAATTGTCCTATTTCTCAATACTTATGCAAATAAACGTATTCATCTTTTCATATCTTAAAGTTAGAGGTTAGCGTTGAACAAACAATAATTATCTGGGTTCATTTTACGGAGTGCATCCGGGTGGAGTAACCCCGAAGTACATCTCCCTTCTAACCGGTGAAAATTCCTATTATATCAGGCTAACACCGGACTCCTCTTGTCGTCGTGCGGTCATCCTTGCGGAATAACACGTCTGTTGAATGAACAAAAGTAAGTATTCGTTTTTATATCGTTCCACAGGGATTAATGTGATATCATATTCCGTTCAACTTCGGTTATAGTTTTAAGTTAGGGTTTACTTGTTTGTTTTACTACACTACTCATACTTTTAAAACATAATAAATAAATGGTAGAGTAATAGGACATAGAAGGTGTTTAGGATTGACTTTCATCAATCAAACATTGGTTATATCCGATTGATCACAAATACGAATTCTAGCGTTTTCTTATATATTGCATTATTACGTATTGCTCATCAACATCATTGATTTCCCAAATGACATCGTGAGATCGATTGTATCGTTTAATCGATGATTTCTCAATCTATTAAACGATCCAAAAGCATTAAGATTCAATACTATAATGTAATTATCAAAACCAAATCCCATTTCTAGAATTTCTTATCTTGATAGAAAATCATTCTAAACCTAGATTCAAAAGTCTTTTTCAACAACATTTAAATCAAACATAAGATTGAAAAGCAAGAAGAAATTCAATGGTATATAAAAATTGCTAGAATCATATATTGAATAATCAAGAGTTTACAACATAAGTGATTGATTACCTATCAATCCCAACAAAGGAGATTGGTTGATCATTTTCATGACAACACTTGCAAAATAGGAAAGAAAGATGAAGATAGTTGAGAGCTTGATGTCTCAAAGCTTCTTAAGATCCTCTTCAATCCAAATCTAATTGCTATATGAAGTTTTCCTCCTTCTATGACTATTCTCTCTCAAAGATTATAAATTTTCTAAGCTCTGGAACAAGAAATATTCTGATAAAAAGCTATATATGAAGAAATGAGCTTAAAAATCTATTTATATGCTGAGAAAATCTTCGCTCGCTACAAGCGACCAGTCTGTCGCTTGTAGCGAGGACTTCAGTTGGCCAATCCAAGAGCTCCACGTCACCATCAGCATTAAACCGCCCCATTGGTCGCTATAGCGACCAGGTCTGTCGCTACTAGCGACCAGCCTTTGAAATTCCCTGCCTAAGCTCGCTTCAAGCGTCCAGTTCATCGCTACAAGCGATGAACTCCTGATAATCCCTGCCTAAGCTCGCTACTAGCGATGGATGCTGCGCTTCAAGCGATGGCTTCCTGGAAATCCCTGCCTATCCTCGCTACTAGCGATGACTTCTGCGCTTGTAGCGATGGCATCAAGAAAACCTTCTTGTCTTTGCATCAATCAGGTTCAAGCATGTATTTCCTGCATAAACACATGGGGTAAGGCTTAGGATCACATTCATTGCATTTTTAACACATTTATGCCCTAATCCTAAGATAACTTGTACAACAAGTAAACATAAGTGCCTAAATTTGTACCAAAATATAACAACATTTAAGCACTTATCAAACTCTCCCCAACTTACATTTTGGTTTGTCCTCAAACCAAAGAACAAAAGGAAATTTTTCATAGCTTTGAAAACCACAGTATTGAGCAATTTAGCAAAAGATTCAAAAGTGTGAAGAATTAAACATCCATAGAGTGATTCAAATGTGATTGCGCAAGCTTAAGTCCAGTTTCTCACTAAACAAGATACATTCTACAAATGTGAACTAGTTCTAAACACAAGAAATTAAATCATACAATCCTAAACAAGCAACATGTTTAAATTTGAACCAAACCTAACACACTTCTATATAAAGTATATGAACAATTGAAATCATTTGTGAAGGTTATGAACACTCATCCAATAAACATGATAACATACAATCAAATTATGTGTCCATCTAATTATCATTCCTAAAAGCATAAAAGGCATTGATCAAAAGGTCTTTCAAGGTTGTAATTGGGCTAGGTTACAAAAGAATTGTCATATGTGGGATATTTGAATTCAAATGGCCAAGCAAAAGGAAACATTCAAACTAATTACAACTTCCTTCTTTCTCCAATACAACACTTGGTGAATTTCATTCTTTTCTGTTCTTGATTGATTCTTGACAACTTT